>JAZKJV010006223.1:0-34403 GCA_037367405.1 Ottelia alismoides
TGAGTTTTTCCTCTGACTTCGAAACCTCGCAACTCCGAAACCTACTGCCCCCTGTTGCTTATCGGTCTTGATGATTTCCGTCATGGTGATACCAAGCCGGTCTTCCACCACTACCACTTCGCCGCGTGCGACAAGCCGGTTGTTAACATAAATATCAATCGCTTCGCCCACTTTGCGATCCAGTTCCACCACAGCGCCGCGCCCAAGTTTTAGAAGGCTGCTGACCGGCATGGTGGATTTGCCAAGCACAGCTGAAACCTCAACCGGCACCGCATAAACTGCATCCAGCTGTTCGATTGTCACGGGGTCGTTGTTGGTGCTTGTGGGCGTGCCTTCGGAAAGTTCGCTGAGGTTGAGTGACTCTTTATCGGCCATGACGCTGCTCCTTTACTGCGGCGAGGTAGGCGCGGCGGAGGAATCCGCCACGGGGTGGGTTTGAGGTGCAGCCCCGTGCTGGGCCGCCAGTTTTTCAATATCTGAAAGCGTATTACCAAGATTTTTTTCCATGCCGCCATCGGCCCATTCCATGCGGCAGTCATGACGGGCCAATGGAAGGATCGGCCAGAAGAATAAGCTTGCCGGAAAAGCCAAGCCGCGCGGTCATGACATCGGTTTCTTTTTTCACAAAATCAAAATCGGATTCATGCACACGCAAAACCAAGCGCGGTTCATTGATCATCTCGGAAAGGCAGGATTCAATCACCGGAAGAATTTCCTTCTGGCCATGCTGAATAACGAAATTGGGCAGAACTTGCCGCGCGATTTTTAGTGCGATATCAAGCGCAACCTGTTTTTGTTCTTTCGGCGCTTTTCTGAACCTGGGCAAAAATGCTTTCCAACAGGCCGCTGATAACGCCCAGCGTTAAATTCTGTTGCTGGGTAATTTCCCGCATGGCGTTTTCTTTCCCAGCAACCATGCCTTGGCCATAGGCCTGCTCGGTTGCAATCGCTACCTCTTCTTCCGTATAGGTTTTAACAAGCTTTTTCTCCTCAGCCGCTTTTAATGCGCCAAGGTCGAAAGACTTGTCAAACGTGAATGGCCGAATGGGTATTCATTTCCATTAGTACACCATTTCCTCGTTTCGTTGCCGCGGCTGATATCAATTTCGCCTTTGGCCGCAAGATCTTTTGTGCTTTGAATAAGGCTGCCCTGCGCTTCCTCCACATCACGCATACGCACGGGGCCAAGCCCCGCCATTTCTTCCTTAAGCAGCTTGGAAGCGCGTTCCGACATGTTGGAAAAAAACAGTTCCTTGATGGTGTCGTTGGCACCTTTAAGCGCGATGGGAAGCTTGGCCTTGTCGGCAACGCGCAGAAGGGCCTGAATAGCGGGCGGAGCCAGCTTGCCCAGATCTTCGAAGGTGAACATCAGACTTTTGATTTTCTCCGCTGCATCGCGGTTGCGTTCTTCCAAGGCGGCAATGAACTTTGCTTCTGAGGAGCGATCAAGATTATTGAAAATTTCCGCCATCATTTCATGGGCATCACGGCGGTTGGTACGCGCAAGGTTGCTCATAAATTCAGTGCGCAGGGTTTTTTCAATGTCGTCTAGAACATCTTTTTGCACGGCTTCCATACGCAGCATGCGCATAATCACTTCCATTGCAAAGCTTTCCGGAAGTTGGGCCATAACGCGGCTTGCATGTTCTGCCTTGATTTTGGAAAGTACCACAGCCACAGTTTGCGGATATTCGTTTTTCAGGTAATTGGCCAACACGGTTTCGTTTACATTCGCCAGCTTATCCCACATGGTGCGGCCGGCTGGGCCACGAATATCCTCCATAATGGAGTCAACCTTGTCGCGCCCCAGCACTTTGGCGAGCAGGCGCTCAGTCGATTCCAGCGTACCCATCATCGCGCCGGAAGAAGACATTTGCCCGACAAATTCAAGAAAAAGCTGCTCCATAAGGTTGGAGCCAACATTGCCAAGATTGGCCATGACTTGCGAGATTTCCTTAATCTCGTCATCCGTCATATATGAAAAAAGCTTGGCGGCATTTTCTTCGCCAAGGCTCATTACCAGAATGGCGGCTTTCTCTGGCCCTGAAAGCGAACGAGCATCTTCACGAACGCGGGTTGCCATTATGAAGCCTCCTGATAGATCCAGTTGCGGAGGATGGCGACTGCTTCTTCAGGGTGTTTTTCGACAATCTCGCCAACTTTTTTCACGGAAGATGCCTTCACGCCGGCCTTCCACGCGTGAAAGATCAATCATCTGTTCCAGCGCATCATTCTCGGCATTTCCCTCCGCGGCAAGCTGCGATGTAAGCGCCCCGCCGGGTGGGGGGAGTTTTCCGGCAGTAGTGCCGCCTGCTATCATGTTCGCCCCGCCTGCGCCAGCAAGCGCAGCGGTGGCATCTCCACCACCGATGCCTGTTTCAAGCACTTGCTTGAGGATGGGGCGTACCACCAGCAACACGGCCAGTAAGCCAACCACCGCGAGGATGAGGGATTCAATTAAGCGCATGATATCAGGGGTAAGCATGCTCATAATCCCGGCAGGCGCTGCAGCTGCATCATCGCTTTGGGCGAACTGCATGTTCACCACTTCCAGCGCATCACCGCGCTTATCGTCAATATTCACAGCACTTTTGACCAAGGCTTTAATCTGGTCGAGTTCTTCCTTACTGCGCGGTTTATAAATGGGTGGCTTACCTTGTTCCGAATTTGGTTCGTAAATACCGTCAACCAATACAGCAACCGTTTGCTTTTTTACCGTGCCGCTTTCACGCGTTTGGCTGCGCACCGTTTTGTTGATTTCGTAATTCACGGTTTCTTCGCTGCGTGAATTTTTATTGGCGGAGCCTGCGCCAGCAGAAGGCGCGGCACCCGGTAAATTACCTGCCGCGCTGGGGCTGGCGGCACCGGCCTCGCTGGTTGTGCCATCTTCGGAAACGTTTTGGGTGCTGCGCACCACCTGACTTTCAGGATCAAAAATTTCGGAGCTGGTCACAACCTTATCAAAATCCATTTCAACGGAAACCTGCGCGCGTACCTTGCCATAACCAAGGCTGCGGGAAAGCAACTCTTCAATTTTGCCGACCTGCGTTTTTTCATACGCCATTCGGGCTTCTTCCTGCGTATTGCTTTCGGCGGCGGCGCTTCCGGCTTCAACCGCCTTGGCCAGCAAATTCCCCTTATCATCAACGATCGAAATATTATCTGACTGCAAGCCCGGAACTGCTGCAGCAATGAGCTGGCGAATAGCACCAACCTGGTTTTTCTCCAGCGATGTTGCCGATTTCATTTTCAGAAAAACGCTGGCGGTTGCTTTTTGTTTTGTCTGGCTGAACATCTCGCTTTTTGGCATGACAAGATGCACGCGGGCAGAGGCAATGGGGGTTAGTGTGCCAATGGTGCGGGCCAATTCGCCTTCCAGCGCGCGAAGTTGGTTGATATTCTGCACAAAGCTGGTGGTGCTGAAGGCATCTTTCTGGTCAAAAATTTCATAGCCGATTGAACCGCCGCGCGGCAGGCCTGCATTGGCCATTTCCATGCGCAGCTTGCCCACTTGCTCGGTCGGCACCTTTATGCTGCTGCCGTTCGAGCTAACTTCGTAGGGAATTTTCATGCTATCAAGCTGCGCTACAATCTGCCCGCCATCGGCAGGATCAAGGTTGCTGTAAAGCAATGCCATTGGCCCGCTAGCCATTTTGGTGGCCAGAAAACCGAAGAACACGATAACCGCCACCATGGTGCCTGCCAGCGCGGCAAGACGCACGGGGCCAAGATTTCGTAATGTTTGCAGAAGCTGATTCAAAGGAACGACTCCATAAAACTTCTAAGAGAATTTAACAAAGGAACCCATTAGACTTGAAACCGACGGGAACGCTTCTCATCTTCACTTGGTAACCAGCCCGTTAACCATAAGGTTTTGGTCATGAATTATTCCTTAATTTACTCGGCAGAATTTTCCGCCATCCGTGGACAGTGGGAAAATTTTGCCCACAATTCCTTACCTAACTGTTAACAGGGTATGCACGTGATTCAGGAAACTCCGAACAAAAAACTTTTTGATTCTGTGGCTTACATAATTTTCCTCCTGCTGCTTGGCGCGGCTGCCACTTACTGTTTCACGGTGGTGCCAATTTTGTTTGGCCGGACTCGCTTTTTTATTCGGTGAATGGGGCAGGGCTTGCGCCTGCCGGAAAATATGATGCGCCGCTTTGTAAGTTGATGATGCTTATTCCGCGTGCGCATGAAGCAGGGCATGAAATTTTAGTCGCGCTGCAGGCCTTATTGATCACGAGTTGTTTTTTTTCCATTATATGGCTTGCTGAAGCGCGGAACGGATTTGAATAATGTGCAAGCCAGCTTGCTTGCGGCTGCAACTGTACTTGCTCCAGTTTCACTCACCTACGGCTTTCTCTTTGTGCCGGAGGCATTGTTTATCGCATTGCTGTGCTGGTTTACCTTTGTCTTTGATACGCTGCTGCGCGTACCAAAAATGACATTGGCGTTATTATGTGCGGTGCTGCTGGCGGCGATGATTTTGACGCTGAAAAGCGGTTGGGCGGTGTGGCTTGCTGTATCGATGGTCTATGCATTTCTTTATTTCAACAAACCGAAAAGTTGTTCGCTGGAAGAGCCATGCTGCGTTTCAACCACGCCGCTTTTTCTGGTTATCTTCATGCCGCTTATCATTCTGCTGCAATGGGCGGCGGTGAGTAATAGTAATTTGCTGTCGGAATTTTTTACCAATAACCCGCTGGCGCGTTTCAACCTTATCAAGAACGGGCTGCTTTATATTTTATATGCGGGCGTACCGCTTACGGGCATGGGCTTTGCGCTGGCAATGATAAGCAAGGGAAGGGCGGTGTGGGCGCAGCCCTTTATGGCTTTTGCCGCGCTGGCGCTTTTGTTTGCGCTGTTACTTGAAGGCTTTAGCACGCAAGTGATTGTAGATGGCAAGCTGAACATCATCAGCAACCGTTTACTGGAGCCGTTTTTGTTTTTGCCATTGATTGGTTTTTTTCGCCTCTCCCCTGAAACGCGAAAGGAAGTTTTAGCCAACGGCCTGATGCTGTTTTTTGTGTTGGCGTTGTTGGGCTACCCGTTCGATCTAAAGCCTGATTTCAAATCCGGCCTCAGTTACTGGGCGAATTCATTACAGATTTCATCCTACGGCATCATCCGCAACGCCATGTATATGGTGCTTGTCGCCATTCCGGTGGCTTTCGCGCTGCTCAAGCCCAAATATTTTTTCAAAAGTTTTATGGTGGTGGCTTTTGTGGCGGCGGCGCTGGGCGCGTTTGCCAATTATTTATGGTGGCATAAAAACACCGATAGCAGTTTGGCGAATATGGATGCAGTGCGTTTTGCAAAACTTGAGCCGCTGCCCACCTTTACCGATTACCACTGCGCACCGGATGCAAATAATGATTTAAGTTATCTCTACCGCTGTTTTGATGTGACCAAAGCGCTGTATTTTTTGCGCGGCGGTGTGGTGAAAGGTGAAGCAAAAAGGGCAGAGCTACGCTTTATCAACTGAAAATGATGTGCCGAAGGGTGATGTGGTTGCCGCCAGTGGCCTTGCGCAGCTTGTAAAAACGGATGGAAAAAACACGCAAAAACTTCCGGAAATCTTCATTCAAAAAATCAAAGGTGCATCGCGTTACGAGATGATAAATTTTGGTGATGCGTTAAAGCGTGTGGCGTTGCTTGACCGTGAAACAGTGCTGACGATTGATGCAAAAGAAAAAACCTGCGCGGATTTTTCAGCCATTTTTGCCATGGATAATGCGGAAGAAAGTTTGCGTTACCAGCTGAATGAGGGTGATGAGAAATCAGTCAAAATTCAGCATTTTGATTATAAAGGCGCGCCCGCCGCTACGCGCTTCCGTCTTAACCTGCCGCAAGGCGTTTCAACTCTCAAACTTTCCTATGGCAAATCAAGCGGTAGCCCGTTTGTGCAAACCCCGGCCAATCTCATCCTCATCAACCGCCCGCAATTTGCGCCGTGCGACTAAGTGCATTTTTCAAAATTTTCAACGCCACGCCCGTATTGTGCGCGAAGTGGAGAAGGGAGGGGAGCTGCGCAGGATTTTTCATAAGGCTTTTCAGAATGGCCGGAATATTTTCCGTGCCATCGGCGTTAATCCCTTCCAGCGCGGCGGGCGGCAGCGGCGCATCGGCATCATCACTAATGCCGCGCAGCACGATAAAGGGCAGGCCATGCCGCGCTGCGGTTTCCGCAATCATGTGGCTTTCCATATCCACAATCGAGACGTTGAAATTTTTGCACAGGGAATTTTTGTGCTCCGGCGTTTCAATAATAATCGGGCTGCCATAAACGCCGCCGATTATCGCATCGGGCAACGCGTTTTTATAGGTTGCCACCAGCCCCGCATCGCTTTTCCATTCCTGCCCGTTTTTATCAACCACGCGGTCGCCAATAATAATGCTTTTGGGCGTAAGGCCATTGGCGAGGCCGCCCGCCACCCCAAAACTCATTAATATTTTTGCGCCGCGTTGCACCAGTTCTTCGGCTTTTTGTCTGGCCACTTCTTCCCGTGCGCCAGAACAGGCCACCAACGGCGTGAATTGCCGCGCCACTTTTGCTTCCGCTTCAAAGCCACAAAGAATGCCGAGGGTCATTTTATCGCTGCCCCCGCGCCATTCATCATCGCCACAAAGTTGGGAAAGGATGTGGCGATCATGCTGCCATCATCAACGGTGACGGGGTTGGTGGATGCCGTGCCCATCACCAGAAAACTCATGGCAATACGGTGATCCATGGCGGTTGGAATGGTGGCGCCACCTGCAGGCGCTTTGCCATTGCCGTGCACTGTAAGCGTATCACCCAAAACTTCCAGTTTTACGCCGCAGGCTTTTAAGCCATCCGCAATCATAGCCAAACGGTCGCTTTCCTTCACGCGCAATTCGCCCAGCCCTTCCATAATGGTGGGGCCATTGGCAAAGGCGGCCAGCACGGCCAGCACGGGATATTCATCAATCATGGAAGGCGCGCGGGAAGCTGGCACGCGAATGCCTTTTAGTTCTGACGATTTTACGCGGATGTCGGCAATGTTCTCGCCAGCCGCCACGCGTTCATTTTCAAACTTAATATCCGCGCCCATTTCGCGCAGCGTTTCATAAAAACCGGCACGTAGCGGGTTCATGCAGACATTCTTCACTAGAATTTCGGAGCCTTCATTGATCAATGCAGCGGCCACCGGAAACGCCGCCGAGCTTGGGTCGGCAGGCACAAGAATATCGGCGGCTTTCAGTTCCTGATATCCGCGCACGCTTATCACAACACCTTCGCGCGTATTTCCGTTTTTACTTCCGCACCAAAATGGCGGAGCATGGTTTCGGTGTGGTCGCGCGTGGCGTGGGGTTCTATCACCGTGGTAACGCCATCAGTATTCAGGCCGCATAAAATGATAGCTGATTTCACTTGTGCAGAGGCGACGGGCAGGGAATAGGTAATGGGCGTTGTTTTATCGGTGCCTATTACGGCCAGCGGCAACCGCCCGTTAGAACGCGCGGCAAAATTGACCCCCATTTTTGATAAGGGTTCTATCACCCGCGCCATGGGGCGTTTGCGCAAACTGGCATCGCCGGTAAAAAAGCTGGTGAAGTTATAGCTACCTACCATTCCCATTAACAGGCGGGTGGATGTGCCGCTATTGCCCATATTCATAACATCGGCGGGTTCTGAAAGGGCCGCCCACGCCAACCCCTTGCACCCACCATGTGCCGTCACTGTCTTTGCCGCTTTCCACACCCATAAGGCGTAGGGCGGCGGCGGTTGAAAGCACATCTTCCCCTTCTAAAAGGCCGTGGATTCGGGTTTTTCCCAACGCCAGCCCCCCCAGCATCAGCGAGCGGTGGGAGATGGATTTATCCCCCGGAACCGTCATTTCGCCCTTTAAGGGCATGGATTTGCGTGATGTAAGGGCTTTGCGGTATGGCTCATAAAAATGCTTTTGACATGGATTAGATATCATGGCAAGTGACTGCCTCTTCACGCATTTTTCCGGAGAGTTAACGTGGTCAATCCTGATTGGGGCATTAAGCGCACCTGCCATTCCTGCGGCGCGAAATACTACGATTTCAAGAAGAAAACCCCTGCCTGCCCAAGCTGTGGCACGGCGTTTGATCCCGAAGCGTTGTTGAAATCCCGCCGCCGCGCCATCCCCGAAGAAAAGGTGAAGGTGGTTGAGAAGGTCGAGGATATTGAAGTTGAAACCGAAGAGGCGGATGCTGAGGCGACCGAAAGCGACGATGTGCTAGAGGATACGACCGATCTTGGCGGCGACGACGTTGAAGACGTTGTTGAAAAAGACGACGATAAGGAAGAGGCTTAGGGTCCAGACCCTATCCGTTAAAGTTGATTGGTTTTGGGATAACCGCTTCTTGTAGGTGTGAGTGAGTTTTTCTGGCATTAATCTTGAATGCCCCTCACACTTGGCCGTGTAAAGAAAGGCAAAGGGCGTGTTCGGTTTAATTTTCTCCAAAAAACAGGATCAAAAAAGTGTGAACAAAAGCGTCTCGCGGGCCGAGGCGTTGATGCTTGCCGCGCTGTGGGCTTTGCGCGCGCGATTGATCTACCGCAGCTAAAAGATGCGCGCAAAGTTGCCATGCTGCTGCGCCTGCATTTCAAGGCGGACAGCAAAACCATGCATTATGCGGCCAAGGTTTTACGCGCAGCCCCGCCCGCAGATTCCGAAAGCACGGTTCAAACGCAAACCATCCGCCAGCTATGCGGCAACGATGAATTGTTGAAACACACGACGATGCAGTTTCTCGTTGATCTGGCAAAGGATGAAGAAGGCACGGTGGATGCATTAAGCCGCAAGGCGCTGGGCGAGCTTGCGCCACGCTAAACCTTCCTGCCGCCCCCGACATTTTTGTCAATACGCCGCTTCCTTCGCAAGATCCGCATCGCGTACTTGGCGTTTCGCCGCAGGCCAGCGTGGCGCAGATAACCGAAGCCTACCGCGAATTGATGCAGCAGACGCACCCTGACCGCTGGGGACATGTTGAAAACAAATATACCCGCGAACGGTTGCAAGAAAAATCCGCCCGCATCAATGCGGCCTATGAAAAATTAACGAAAAACGCATGATTGCAAACCCATCCCCTAACTTTGACGAACGTAAAGGCTGCGAAAAGCCATCGCTGGTAATTTTGCATTATACGGGCATGAAAACGGGGGCGGAGGCGCTGGCGCGGTTATGTGATGCAGCCGCCAAAGTCTCCGCCCATTATGTAGTGGAAGAAGATGGCCGTGTGTTCAAACTGGTGGATGAAGATAAACGCGCATGGCATGCGGGCAAAAGTTTCTGGCGCGGCGTGGAAGATATTAATTCCCATTCAATCGGCATTGAAATTGTAAACCCCGGGCATGAATTCGGTTATCGCGCTTTTCCGCATATGCAAATGCAAGCGGTGCAGGGTTTGTGCGCGGAAATAAAAGCGCGTTATGGCCTGTTGCCGCAGGCTTTTCTTGGCCATTCCGATATTGCGCCGCTACGTAAAGACGACCCCGGCGAATTGTTTGACTGGAAATTTCTGGCTAAAAAAAATATTGGTATCTGGCCCAATGAAGACACAGCCCCGCCGCAAAATCTTGGCGTAGATGAAGCTGCTAAAATGCTTTCTGAAATCGGCTATGGATATATCACAGAAAACTTTTCAAAAGTTCTGCTGGCGTTCCAGCGTCATTATGTGCCGGAAAAACCAACAGGCCGGATAGATGAATTGACGGCGCGGCGGTTAATCGCGCTGCACCAGATGTGCAAATTCATCTAGCACTGCTTGGTACACAGGGCGTTTGAAGGCGACAATGCTTTTCAAAACTTCGGTGGCGCTCATCCAGCGCCATTGGGAAAATTCCGGCCCTTCATGGTCGTTATGGGCAATCAGATCAATTTCGGAATCCGCGCCGGTAAAACGCAAAGCGAACCATGTTTGTTCCTGCCCGCGATATTTACCCTGATAGATTTTGCGGCCCATAAGATAGTTGGGAAAATCATAGCAATGGGTTTGTTGGGCTTTGGCAATAATGGTGGCAGTACTTACCCCGATTTCTTCCTTTAATTCACGTAAAGCCGCTGTTTCCAAAGCTTCATTCCCCTGCACGCCGCCTTGCGGGCATTTGCCATGCGCCCGGCATATTATGCCGTTCCCCGCAAAAAATCTTGCCTTCGGGGTTAAGCAGCATCAGGCCCACACATGGGCGATAGGGAAGGTTGGTCGGCATACTATTCAGAAGCCAAAGAAGTTACAGGGGCTAACGCAAAGCCTTTGCCTTTTAACGTTGCAGCCCATTCTTTTAAATGCTTCAGCAAGGAAGGGGCTGGATAAATCAGCACAACTGCGGTGCGGTTTTTTATGGCATATTGTTCAGCCATATTGAATGTCGCCTCAACGGCTTCAGGGCTCATATCCGCAGTTAAGCTAAAATTTGTTTCAGCGGCAGGCATATTTGCATTGCGCGCCAGTTCATAAGCCGCGCTACGCTCAGTTAGCTTTGCGTCTAAAAACATCAGTCCGCGCGTTTTAAATTCATCAAGCAGCGGCTTGATATATTGCGGCGAAGACGTAATGCGTGAGCCATCAACTGTTGTCACGCCTACATAGCCGCGTCCTTTGCTTAGCTGTTCTTTTAGCCGTTCCAGGTTAGTTGTGCGGTTGTTTTTGACCAGAATAGCCCCCGGGCCAGGGTCGCTGGCGGGGTAGTCCAGCGGTTCCATAGGCAAGGAAAGCATGGTTTCATGGCCACTTTCGCGTGCACGGCCTAGCCATGCGCCCACCGCTTCAGCCGATGACGGAAAAGCAAGCGTGACTTGCGGGGGCAATTGCGTGATCGCCCATTCGCTCACAAACCTTGAGATGCCGAGCCCGGCTACCACAGCAACAATCTTAGGTCGGGAGTCAGCCTTGTCAAATGGGCGGGAATAAAGAAACCACGGCTTACGGCCATCATCCGATGTGCGTGGCAGATAGCCTTGCTTATAGGCTTCTTCCAGCGCGTCGATGGGGGCGGGGGAAGCTTTACATCAACGGCATCATTGGCATCTGCCGCTATTTGTGCTCGTTCAGATAAAGGTGAATTGTTGGCGATAACTTCCCTAGCCTGTGCTGTGCTTTTTGCATCCACCTTTGATGGATCCGTGCTTTGATGCAAAAGCATGGGCAGTCCAAAAGCAAGGACAGAAATACGGCAAGGCTTGGAAAAAAGGCTTAAGACAAAGCTTTTGTGGTCGATTTTTTGCGTAAAGCCTTTCCAGTCAACATGCGGCACAACGCTTAGAAAGCGCGGCAGCGCAAATTTTCCGGAAGGAGTTTCTGTGGCCATGATTATTCTTTAGCGGGTTCCTTTTGATCCTCAGATTTTTCTGCTGGTTTGTTGTCGTTTGCCGGTGCAGCGTTTTTCTTCTGATAAAGGGTGATGCCGCGTAGCAAATCAACCGCGCGCGCTAGCTGGTAATCTACTGGCTTGCCCTTTGCCGTCTTGTTCGCGCCTGCAGGGGCATCGGGGTCGTCTTCACCCATTTCCTCTACTGTTGGGGCGCTTTCGCTTTTAATCTCGGCGGCGGGTTTGTCTTCTTCCTTGCCGCTATCTTCCTGCGATTTCGAAGTCTCCTTCTTTTCTTCTTTTTTGCCTGCTTTATCATCCGCAGGCTTATCTGTGCCATTCGGGTTTTTCAGCGCGCCGCGCAAATCTGCCTCATGCAGGGTTTTACCCTGTTTCACTTCCTCTAACTTCGCTTGCTGAACCACAATATCTGGCTCAATCCCTTCTGCCTGAATGGAACGGCCATTGGGCGTGAAATAACGTGCGGTGGTCAGGCGAATGGCCCCGCCATTCTGCAGCGGAATAATGGTTTGTACTGAGCCCTTACCGAATGATTTTGTTCCAACCACAAGGGCGCGGCGATAATCTTGCAGGGCACCGGCCACAATTTCCGAAGCCGATGCAGAGCCGCCATTAATTACTACCACAATCGGCTTGCTGCCTGTGCGATCACCGCCGCGCGACAGGAAAGACTGGTTATCTTCGGTATGGCGGCCACGGGTGGAAACAACCGGTTGGCCCGCGCCAATAAAGGTGCTGCTGACGGAAATGGCCTGGTCAAGCAAGCCGCCGGGGTTGTTGCGCAGATCAAGCACATAGCCAAGAACTTTCCCTTCGGATTTCTTTTCAATCTGATCAAGTGCGTAATCAAGCCCCGCCTGCGTTTTTTCATTAAAGGTGGTGATGCGGATATAGCCGACATCTTTATCTTTCAATTCATATTTTACAGATTTGATTTTTATGATGGCGCGCACCAGCGTTACATCAAAAGGTTTGCCGGAAAGACCACCACGGCGAATGGTCAGGCGCACCTTGCTGTTTGGCGGGCCGCGCATCTTGTCAACCGCTTCCGACAGCGTAAGTTCGGTAACCGGGTGGTCTTCAATATGTGTAATTAAATCGCCGGGTTGCAAGCCAGCCTTGGCGGCGGGGGTGTCATCAATCGGCGAGACAACCTTTACAATGCTGTCTTCCATGGTTACTTCAATGCCAAGGCCGCCAAATTCACCACGCGTTTGTGTTTGCATTTCCGAGAAATTTTTCTTGGTCAGATAGCCGGAATGCGGATCAAGCGCGGTCAGCATGCCGTTCAGCGAGGATTCAATCAGCTTTTCATCGGTCACCGAGTCAACATAATCGGCGCGCACGCGCTCCATCACATCGCTGAAGAGGCTGAGATATTTAAACGTATCCCGCGCATCGGGGGACTCCTCTTCCTTTTTCTCCTTCTTGGCGGGTTCTGCGTGCAGCGGTTGCGGCATGGCCAGAACGGGCACAGCGGCCAGAAGGGCAAGAATAGAAAAAGCGCGGAAGATGGTGAGGAGGGGCATAGAGTGAATTCAAAGTTGAGATGAGGCGAGGATTTCGCAAAGAGGTTAAGATTTAACCCCGAAACCCCTACCTTCCGCAACTGGAATCCGTTAGTTTATCTGTTTAGTTTGGTCATTATAGATCTGTATTCTCCTCTAAGTCGTGGTCTTGCCTGACCTTTCCTCCTCCCTTGTCCTACAAAATAACTGCCTTTCCTGACTAAGTTCATTTTTTATATATTCCTTAGTCTTACCTAGGTCTTGAGCTGTCAATGTAATTGCGACTGGATAAACATGTTTAAATGGACTGCGAAGCTTTAGAGTATCTGTTATACGAACCGTCTTTCTAAGATTTTTCAAAAACGTATTTTCGATATGTGAAATGGATTCCGGATCGTCCTGATCATCGATTTCCTCCTCCCCAGTAACTGCTTCATCGATCAGTGACACAATATCATTTCTTGCTGGGCCGGAAATTTCTCCGCCGGCGGGTAGAGTAATTTCTTCGTGAACGGGCGCGGCAACACTTACGTCGCTGTCTCTTTTTGCTAAAAAATATTTCACACGGGTTTCTAAGTTGTGAAATTCACCCGCATGAGTATTAAAACGATACAGAAAATGGCCGCCAAGCTCAATTTCGCCTTCGCGCCCATACACGCCGAGCATATAAAGGGTCTGGCGTGTCGCCGCATCCTCAAGGAAACTGCCGAGGTTGATGCCCTCTGCAAGAAGTGCTTCGTTGAGCTTTTCATCGTTGGCAGATTTTGCTAGTTGCAGCGAGTTGCGTTCAAGGAGATCTTCAACAATGCCAGAATCAACCAAAGCCTCAATCACTGTTATCAATTTTTGAAGGGCCTCTGCTTCTTCCAGTGAAAGGCAGTTTTCATCTTCACCGCCATTAAGGAGAATTTTTGAAAAATCTGCGCGAACAGTACGGCCGGGGCGGCTGATAAAAGCCTGTGCAGTCGACATATAATCTTACCTTCAAATAACTATTAGAAAATATTTGCAAGCGTACAACTAATTGTTAAAGGGCTTGATTGTCAAACCTAAATATACTTTCACGCGCCAGCCAAAGCCCTTCTTCCAATATATTTCATCGGGTCAACGGGTGCGCCTTTGATGCGGAGTTCGTAATAAAGCTGTGCCGTTGCGCCCTGATCAGATGCCGCGCGGCCCAATGGTTCACCCGCATTCACAACCTGCCCCGTGGCGGCATCTACCTGGCCAAAGCCAGAAATAAAGGAGTGATAGGCCTCGCCATGCTTGATTATGACGATATTGCCATAGCCTTTGAACGGCCCCGCGAACACCACCTGCCCATCGGCGGGCGCGGTAATCATATCCCCCGCCTTAACGCGATAGGTAAGGCCGCGGCTGGCCACCCCCACATCATCTGCAGCACCATAGGCATAAAGCACACGGCCCTTAGTGGGCGCGGCAAAGGCCAGTTTTTCAGGATGCTGCATTTTGCTTTTGATGGTGGCCACCGCGACCTTGTTGAGCAAATCCTGCAAATCTTTGGCTTGATCAGAAAGCGCGTTGATTTGTTTTGTCACATCGGCCCGCTGGCTTTCGGTGGCTTTAAGCCAAGTTTGCCGTTCAGTCAGAAGTGTGTTCAGTTTTTCCTGTTTTTCGGCAAACACCGCGCGCGCATCTTGCAGTTGTTTTTGTTTATCAAGAATATTTTCCCGTGTGATGGCCAGTTTTTCCAGTTTGCTGGAAAGACTTTGCGCTTTTTCAGCAAAAAAGGGCAGGGATCGACGCATGAGCATTGCCGCGCGCATCGCATCAATCGGCGCATCAGGTTGAAGCAGCATGGTTTCCGATGGATTGCGCGACAGCCGCAGCATGGCGACCAGTACATCGGAAATATTTCCGTGCTGTTTTTTAAGCTCCGCGCGTTGCGCGTCTTCCTGCAATTCCAGATCATCCAGCTTGTCTTGCAAACCCAGTAGCGTTTCTTCGCTATCTTTCTGCTCACGCGTGGCGCGCACAAGGCTGTTACGCAAATCGCGCAATTCGCTTTCGGTTTTGTTCAGCTGCTTTTTTAATTTGGCATCCTGCTGGCGTTTTACTTCAAGGCTTTGCTTGAGCTTGTCCAAATCCTCCTTGCTGGCGGCGTGGAGGGGATCCGCCAACAACGCTAGCGCCACAAAGACAAGAGCAAACCGTCTCATACAATCAGTGATTTTCCTGTCATGACGGAGGGTTGCGGGAGATTAAGAAGCTGCAGCAATGTGGGCGCGACATCAGCCAGCACGCCATTGTTAATTTTTTTAATGTGCGGCGCGTTGATAAGCATGGCGGGTACCAATTCCAAGGTGTGGGCGGTATGGGGCCCATGCGTTTCCGCATCGTGCATCTTTTCGCAATTACCGTGATCGGCGGTAAGGAAAATCACCCCGCCGGTTTTTTTAACGGCTGCCTCTAAACGGCCTAAACACGCATCCAGCGTTTCAACGGCTTTCACGGCGGCAGCAAGAATGCCAGTATGCCCCACCATATCGCCATTGGCATAGTTCACCACAATCAGGTCAAACGCGTTGCTTTCAATGGCGGCCACAAGCTTGTCGGTCACTTCCACCGCCGACATTTCCGGTTGAAGATCGTAAGTCGCCACTTTGGGGGAGGGGACAAGAATGCGTTCCTCTCCCGCGTAAGGGGCTTCCTGCCCGCCATTAAAAAAGAAGGTAACGTGCGGATATTTTTCTGTTTCTGCAATGCGCAGCTGCTTTAAGCCCGCCTTTGCCACCAGTTCGCCCAGTGTTTCTTTAATATCTTTGGGCGGAAACAAGGTTTGCATAAAGGCATTGAGTTTGTCGGAATATTCCACCATGCCCAGCGCGGCGGCAAAACTGATTTTCTTTTTGCGTACAAACCCGTCAAAGGCGGGATCAAGCAGCACAGTCAGAATTTCCCGTGCGCGGTCAGCGCGGAAATTGGCGAATAGAATGCCGTCACCATCTTTCATGCCCGCATACGCATTCAGCGCGATAGGCAAAATAAATTCATCATGCTTGCCGTCACTATAGCTGGCTTCGATGGCTTTTTGTGCGTCGTCGGCTTTTGTGCCTTCGCCCGATGTCAAAAGATTGTAGGCTTTTTCAACACGGTCCCAGCGCTTGTCGCGGTCCATCGCGTAATAGCGGCCACAGATGCTGGCAAGCTGAACGCCGTTAAGCCCCGCAATATCTTTTTGCAGTTTGGCGATTTGTTCCTTCGCGCTTTGTGGGGGCACATCGCGGCCATCGGTAAAGGCGTGCAGTATAACGGGCACGCCTGCACCGGAAATAATTTTGGCCAACGCCACAATATGGCCTTGATGCGCATGCACCCCGCCCGGCGAGGCGAGGCCCATAAGGTGACACGCGCCCTTACTGCTCTTCAGTTTTTCAATAAAGGCCAGTAACGCAGGGTTGGTGTTGATTTCCTTTGTTTCTATGGAGCGATCAATCAACGGCAAATCCTGATACACAATGCGGCCCGCACCCAAATTCATATGGCCGACTTCCGAATTGCCCATTTGCCCTTTGGGCAGGCCCACATGCTCCTCGCTGGCATCAAGCAAGCTGTGGGGGCAGGTGGCAAAATAACGGTCAAGGTTCGGCGTGCGGGCAACCGAAATAGCGTTATCCGCCGCATCAGCCCGGTGGCCGAAGCCATCAAAAATACACAACAGAACAGGTTTTGGTTTTTGCATAATAACTTATTCGCGGTGGTAAGGATGGCCTGCCGCAATCGTCTCGGCGCGATAAAGCTGCTCAAGCAACATCACGCGCACAAGGCGGTGCGGCCACGTCATTGTGCCAAAGCTGAGCATAAAGTCAGCTTTTTTTCGCAAACTTTCGGTATGCCCATCCGCGCCGCCAATCAGAAAAACAATATGGCGGTGTTTTTGCTGCCATTCGCCGATTTTTTTTGAAAAATTCAGGCTGGGCAGGGCGGTGCCGCGCTCATCCAACGCCACCACAAAAGAATCATCGGGAATATGCGCCAGCAGCGCGGCTGATTCCTTTTCCTTTAGTTTTTCGGGGTTGCTGTCTTTCAGATCAAATTCATGGATTTCGATTTTGCTTTTGATGCGCTTTTCATATTCAGCGCACAAATCCGCCGCCGCATCGCGCTTCATTTTTCCGATGGCAAGAATGTGGATTGTCATGGGCTCTCCGTACAGAAGCTGTCATTGCGAGCGCTTTAGCGCGAAGCAATCCAGCTAGAGGCGCGTTCGCGCAGATATAAAATATATGCGCACAGACGTGCGCCAAGCTGGATCGCCACGCCGATGCTAAAGCATCGGCTCGCGATGACGTTTCTTGTTCTATTCTTTCGTGTCGCTGGACTTTTTACGGAACTGGTCAAGGCTGATGACCACGCCTTTTTCTTCGGGCTTGGCATCGGCCTTATTATTGTCATCGGCGGCTTTGGGTTTTTTGTGTAAAACCAGCCCTTCATCATCCTCGTCGTCAAACTCCTCATCCTCGCCAATCGTCTGGAATTGCAGCGCGAAATTGACGGAAGGGTCAGCAAAAGTGGTGATGGCAGCATAAGGAATAACAAGGCGTTCTTTCACGTTGTTGAAGCTGAGCGTTGCGCTAAAAGTCGTTTCGCTCGCCACCAGCCCGTAATACTGGTACTGCAGCACAATGGTCATTTCTTTCGGGTACTGCTCGCGCAAATGCGGCGGAATTTGCACGCCCGGAAAATCCGTCAGGAATGAAATATAGAAATGGTGGTTGCCGGGCAGGCCGCGCTCGGCCACCAGCTTCAGGGTGTCAATCACCACGCGGCGCAGCGCGCCCTCCACCATAACATCGTAACGTAACTCTTCGTCCATCAGGCTATCTTAAGGCTTGAAAAAATTAGGAATGATTAAGGTTCGGCGTTAGGGGGCCGAATGTCAAACTGAATTTTGGTTGTAATAAAAGGCGGAATAAAGTGGGGGGCTTCTGTTGCCCGGTGCCCCCCGGACCGCTTAGCTATTAGCTACCATTAGCTCGCGTGAGCGAGGTTTAGGCGGCAACAGCCAGAGGAGCAACGTTGTCGTTGGCATCCATAGGTTTGACCCGATAACGGCGGAATCATGCCGAGCAAAAACTTTGCCTTTACTGCATACGTCGATCCTGTTTCGCCCCCATCAAAATTGCTCGGCGTGGCAGTCACGGTTGCGGGGAGTTTGCGAAGCAAACGTACCGCAGAGTAGTCGCCACTAAGCAATCGTGGTGGAGGCGCCGGGTACCGCCCCCGGGTCCGTCCTGCTTATTCCACAAAGCGTTTATCGCCATAGCCGGTAAACCGGCATGGGTAATATAATACATCAGCACATGTTATTAAAGTGTTGCTTTGCTTAAATCGCGTTTCTAGCTGTTTTTTAAAGCTTTTCCAGTCTTTATAAGCGAGAAGATAACGCCCGAAGCCAGCAGTACAACGGTAACGCCCAGCGAAATTGCAGGATCTATCTTGCCAACAAGCTGGTTCCAGAAGATTTTACCGCCAATGAAGACCAACACCGCTGAAAGCGCATATTTAAGATAGGCAAAACGGTGAATAACAGCTGCCAGTGCAAAGTAAAGTGCGCGCAGTCCCAAAATGGCGAAGATATTACTGGTGTAAACAATGTAAGGGTCTGTGGTGATCGCAAA
This sequence comes from Ottelia alismoides, assembly GCA_037367405.1. Classification (NCBI taxonomy): domain Eukaryota; kingdom Viridiplantae; phylum Streptophyta; class Magnoliopsida; order Alismatales; family Hydrocharitaceae; genus Ottelia; species Ottelia alismoides. The sequence goes on from JAZKJV010006223.1 coordinate 18,480, forward strand.
AATTGCGGGGATGGAGTCCACTGCAAAAATCACATCGGCAAATTCAACCATCAAAAGCGCCATGAAAAGTGGTGTGGCGTATCTGACCATTTTTCCGGTTTTGGGGTCAGGGCGTTTTACAAAAAAATCCTGCCCATGCAGTTCATCCGTTGCACGCATATGTTTGCGGAAAAACTTTATAAGCTTGTTCTTGCTCATGTCAGTATCGTGACCGCTGGCGAAAAGCATCTTGATGCCAGTAACCACAAGGAAGAAGCCGAAGATATACAATATCCAGCTAAAATGGCTGATAAGTTCTGCTCCAAGCCCGATCATAAGGCCGCGCAGGATGATTACGCCAAGAATACCCCAGAATAAAACGCGATGCTGATACTGACTGGGAATAGCGAAGTAAGAAAAAATTAGCGATATGACAAATATGTTGTCGAGCGCCAGCGTTTTTTCTACAAAAAATCCGGTCATATAATCCATGCCGGAAGTGGGGCCCATTGACCACCATACCCATCCGCCAAAAAGCAGCGCGATGGCGATATAGCCCGCGCTCATCCACAAACTTTCTTTGACATTTATTTCATGGTTATCCTTATGAAAAACACCTAAATCAATAATAAGCAAGGCCAGCACTACGCCGATAAAAATCATCCATATCCATATGGCTTTTCCCAAAAAATCTGAAGTCAGAAGCTCAACCAGAAAATCCATTTTAGCCCGCCTTGTTTATTGCAAAAATAGGTGTGCCGCGCACTACGCACGGCACACCCTGTAGCTTGAACTAGAAATCAAAAATATCCATCAGTTGGGACATTTTTCCTTTTTTGCCATACTTCTTTCCATAGCCTTTGTAACGGTCATCATAATCGTCATCGTCGTAATCATCGTCATGATCGCGGCGACGTTTTATCTGGTGCTGTGCGGCATGGCTGTGATGGGGCACAGATTCGTTCACGGCTTCTTCCCGCAGAAGCGCCATGAGTTTTTCCAATTCCCCCTTGTCCAGCCATATGCCGCCTGAAGTGGCGCATACATCAATTTCAATTCCATACCGGCTGATTTGCCGCATGGGGGAACCATCGATAGGAGACATTAAAAGTGGCATCTTAACTTCCTTTCCTAAAAGGTTGATTTCATTAAATTGGCAATTACTTCGTTTGGCGCTAAACACCCTGAAGATGCTTTTTTCCAATGCGCATAGACCGAGATTTAGCTGGCTCTAGAATGTGGACATTGTAACTCTTCATAAGCCTGGCCAAACGGTCTTTGATTGATAAACGCAATTTTTTAAGCTTGAGCAGACGCATCCAGTCTGGCCAGCGACGCTGGTTTTCAGATTCAATTTCCTGTTGAATTTGAGCTGATTTGAAGAGTAGTGATTTAAAGTACTTAGCCGACATTTCATCCTCCGTTGTTTCAAGGTTTCAACTTGATCAGGAGAGTTTTCTGGTGTCAGTTTACAAGGTCGATAACCAACACCGGAAAACAACTTCCCGATGCGGTCCGACATCACAGTAGGCCATAAACATGGATTACTGTCAGAGGGGCCCGGCCCGCGTAGTAAAGTAATACTAGGGCAAAAAAATTAAAATTTCAATATAAAAGATGGTTAAAACCGCATCAGCGGGTGCGGTGCGGGAGGGGCGGAGGCGGCAAGCTGGCTGTTCCATGTTTCAATCAGGAAAATGCCGCTGAGCAATAAAATTGCGATTCCGCCAAAAAGGCTAAGCAGTGCATAGGCAATGGCAAATCCGTGATCAGTGGTTTTTACCAATCGCAATGCCGCATCCCTTGATTTAACGGTAAGCGTGGCGATAAGGCCAGTGGTTAGCCCCGTGCCAACGGCCATGGCCATAACGGCGGCAACGCCCTGCCACACCACACCAAGAATGCATGCGAAGAACAGCATAAAAACCGCGCCCGTGCAGGGCCGCATGCCGATTGAAAAAATCATCACTGTCATCGGCCAGAAACCATGTTTGATATTTTGCGGGGCAGGGGCGTGGGTGTGCGTGCAATGGGTATGGTCGTGCGCGCCATGATGCCGAAGTTCTTTTATGCCGCGCAGTGCCAGACTGCCGCCAATAAGGCAGATCAAGGCATAGCTGACAACTTCAAGCACGGCGGTTGCGCGTTCAGCTTCGGCGCGGGCAAGGTTGAGAAGAAAGAAAAAACTTAGAACCAAAATAATCGCCACCAGCCCTTGCAGAAGCGAAGAAAGTGCAACCACCCACAGCCCGCGCTTCAGGCTATGTTCATTGGCCAGCATGTAGCCCGACACAACAACCTTGCCATGGCCTGGCCCTACGGCATGCAACGCGCCATACACAAATCCTACCAGTGTCAGCGTGAAGAAACTGAGCAGTGAGGGCGCGTCTTTCAACGCCTGCAAATTATCCACCACCGCGTCGTGGAAAAAACGCTGCGATTCACGAAATACCTGAAGCAAATTTGCTATTTGCATGTGATTTCCACTTTTTCCGCAAAGCTGTAGCCAAGGTCTTTCGGGGCGGTGGCGTTTTTATCAAGCGCGGCGGCCATGGCAAAAGTTGCGCTGTCAATTTTTGGATGTACCACTTTTGCGGCGCAAGAAAGAGCACCGGCATTTTCAAAACTCACCGGCTTGTCTTTATAATGCCCCATATCAATGTAATAGGTGGGGTCGTAAATGCGATATTGAAAACCCTTTTTTGCTTCAAGCGGTGTTTTGAATTTCAGGGTAAAACCAAGGGTGATTTGCCCATTTTCTAAAACGCTTTCCGGCGCTTCGGCCTCTGCCGTGGTAACGGTTTTATTGTCGGCAGTTTCAACAACCGAAAAATAATTCTGGTCTTTCAAGCCCTTCAAATTCTCTTGTGCCAATGCCAGAAGCTCCTCCTTATCCATCTTGCCGTTTTTATTCGTGTCCAAATCCTGCAAGGCAAAAGCGGTGTACATTTTATCGAACAGCCAATGCTGGCGCATGGAAACGATATTACCTTTGGCATCAAGCTGGAATGCGGTGCGCACGCTTATCCATGCGTGGGGATGGGCCTGCGCGGTAAGCGGCAAAAGAAAAACAAGTGCCGCAGTAAGATATTGAAATTTCATAGTGCGATTAAGCCCTTACATAATGGCAAAATCTTAAGCCGATGTTATTTTCGTTTTCTGCGCGTTCTTCCGCCAACTTCCATTCTTGTGGGTTGATGGCAGGGAAAAACGCATCGCCCGCATAATCTGCATCAATATGCGTAATCAGCAGCGCATCGGCAAAGGGCAGTGTTTGTTTGTAAACTTCCGCCCCACCGATGATGAACAGGTTTTCATGTGCGCCAAGGTGCTTCAGTTCATCTAAATCATGCATCACGCGCACACGGTCATCCTTAAAATTCATGTCGCGCGTTAGCACGATGGTGTCGCGCCCCGGCAAGGGCTTGCCCAAACGCTTAAGGATGGATTCATAAGTTACGCGGCCCATCACCGCCTTATGGCCCAGCGTTGTTTCCTTGAAAAATTTCAGGTCGCTGGAAAAATGCCATGGCAAATCGCCTTTATTGCCAATCACAAGGTCTTTTCCGGCAGCGGCGGCGATTAGGGTAAGGGGCATGGAAAATCTTTTGTAGCTTTAGCGGGCTCTGTCCTGGCCCCATATCGAGGATCCTTAATATGCATGCGTGCTATCTTCTCTTCAAGTTCCGCAAAAAAGTCGTTTAGTCCAAACGCGCTGGTTGGGACATGGACATACCCATCGCTTGTATCTAAGTAACATGAAGCTTCATGCGCTGAAGTTATAGATCCAGTTGAAAGGTTTACTTTGATTGTCAAAATTATATTTGAATGTCTCTCTTCCACCTCATGAATCTGTAGCTGAACCTCAGCTTCGCCAATCTTTCCTTCATGTGAACTGAAGTCATATTCCTTGAGACCTGCCGCGTTCGTTCTAGACTCATCTTCCACTCGATGAGCCTGAAAATGGGCATTAAGTCCATGGCGATCTGCAATAGAAGTTAATTGTTTAATTAAATATTCTAAGCACTGTTTCTTTATGGATAAATCATGTTCCATTTTATATCGCAATCGGGGCAGAAATGGCAGGGTGGGCGTTGTAATCGGAAAGCGTGAAATCATCATAGGTGAAATCAAACACCGATCTGCGCGCGGGGTTGATATGCATTTTAGGGCAGGGGCGAATATCACGCGACAGTTGCACATTCACCTGATCAATATGGTTCATGTAAATATGCGTGTCGCCAAAGCTATGCACAAATTCGGCGGGCTTAAGTTTGCACTCCTGCGCAATCATCATCAGCAATAAGGAGTAGCTGGCAATGTTGAATGGTACGCCCAGAAATAAATCCGCGCTGCGCTGGTAAAGCTGGCAGGAAATTTCGCCATTCGCGACAAAAAACTGGAACAGCGCATGGCAAGGCGGTGGGGATTTGTTGATTTTTGCAAGGGCCAGCGGGTTCCACGCCACAACCAGATGGCGGCGGCTGTTCGGGTCTTTTTTCAGGCGGGTGATAAGTTCCTGAATCTGGTCAACGCCCTTGCCTTTGCCCAAAGTCTCGCCGCCAAAATCGCGCCATTGCTGGCCATAGATGGGGCCAAGATTTCCGGCATCATCCGCCCATTCATCCCAAATGGTTACCTTGTTATCTTGCAGATATTTTACGTTGGTATCGCCTTTTAAAAACCACAGCAGTTCATGAATGATGGAACGCAAATGAACTTTCTTTGTGGTGAGAAGCGGAAAGCCTTTGCGCAAATCAAAACGCAACTGGTGGCCAAAGCTGGCGATGGTGCCTGTGCCCGTGCGGTCATCCCGCTTAATGCCGTGATGCAGCACATGATTCAGAAGCGATAAATATCCATATTCGCCTTCTAAAGAAGGTAACTGCGGATAGTGCGGTGATAAAGCTTGCGGCTGCGGTTGCGACATTGTTAGGCTTCTCCCATCTACTTTAAGGATGCCATGCAACACCTTATGCCGCAACGCTTTTCCATCACTTTATTCATGGCGAGAATGCCAGCAGTTTTTACCTGCTGGCGGCAACTATTCTTGCGATCGGAATGGCCAATTCGGTTTTTGCAACCGAATACACAGCGTTGCTGCATTTTAATCCTTTCGGGCTGACGCTGAGCCTTCACCAATGGATTAATGACGGGCTGATGGTGTTGTTCTTTTTAGTGGTGGGGTTAGAGATTAAGCGCGAGTTTTTGCAAGGCGAACTCTCAAATATCAAAAGCGCATCTCTGCCAATCATCTGCGCGTTGGGCGGGGTGATTTTCCCCGCGCTGGTTTTTCTTCTCGTCAACCGTGATGCGCCTGCAGACTGGAAAGGCTGGGCGATACCCACGGCAACCGATATTGCCTTTGCGATTGGTTTGCTTTCGTTAGGTCGCAATGTGCCACTTGCGCTGAAAGTTTTTTTAACAGCGCTGGCGATTATTGATGATCTGATCGCCATTGTGATTATTGCCCTGTTTTATGGTGAACCGCTGAAAATTGATCCGTTTTTTTTCGCCATAGGCATCATGTTTGTGCTGGTTGCGCTGAATGTTGCGGGCGTAAAAAAACTCTGGCCTTATTTGTTGCTGGGCATCGCGCTGTGGCTGGCAGTCATGCAGTCCGGCCCTGCATGCCACGCTGGCGGGGGTGATGCTGGCGGCGACTATTCCGCCTGAATGAAGATAAATCCGCTTCGCCCCTGCATAAGCTTGAAGAATTTTCTACATCCCGTTTCTTCGCACTTCATCATGCCGGTTTTTGCGCTGGCCAATGCGGGGCTTTCATTCAGTGGGTTGCATTTGGCTGATATTTTTCTGCCGTTGCCGCTGGGCATTATGCTGGGGCTTTTTCTGGGTAAACAGGCGGGCATTTTTCTTGCCGCGAAAATGGCGAACAAACTCGGCTGGGCGCAGATGCCAGAAGGTGTTACCCAACGGCAATTTTATGGCGCAGCCTGTTTGGCGGGTGTTGGCTTTACCATGAGCCTTTTTATCGGCACGCTGGCCTTTCATGAAGCCGAAACACAAAATCTGGTGCGGCTTGGCGTAATTAGTGGGTCAGTTTTATCAGCGGTTGTCGGGCTTTATCTGCTGCGCGTCAGGCGCACGCCGCAGCCATCGCAATCATCGTAAATTTCGGTTTTTTCCAGCTGCACCATCACGCGCTTCATTAATGGGTGCTTCAGGGCGAGGGCGGCGATTTCATCGGCCAGTGTTTCCAGCAATTCAAAATGGCGACTTTTAATCAGCGCGGTGATTTCTTTTTTCAATGCATCATAGTCAATTGGTGTCGTTCAGCGTAACCACAGGCTTGTCATCTGCATAAAACACCAGATTGATTTCCAGTTTCTGCGTACGGTTTTTTTCATGCGCATAGATGCCAAGCTGTGCATCAATTACCCAATCGTGAATGTATATTTCGCGTTCGGTCATGCTGGCAACCTCACCGTTGCGCGTAACCCGCCATGCGGGCTGTCTTCTAAAATAACATCACCACCATGCTGGCGCACAATATCGCGGGTGATGGTTAGGCCTAAACCTATGCCGCCCGTTTGCGGGTTGCGGGATTCCTCAAGCCGCGTGAAGGGGCGAAACACATCTTCGCGCATGTTGGCAGGAATGCCGGGGCCGTTATCGTCAATATGAATAAGAATGTAACGCTCGCCGCGCTCCGCGCTGACCCATACTTCTTTTCCGTAACGCGCGGCATTGCCAATTAAATTGGTAACGGCGCGTTTAAGTGCGTGCGCGCGAATGGTCACCAGCATGCTGCCTGTGCGGAATGAAATGCACCGGCACGCCGCGCGGATCGTGAATGCGTTTTGCATCATTCACAATTTCTTCCAAAAATATATCAAGGTCGATTTTTGCGGCATCTTCTGAATCTTCGCCTTTTGCAAAAGCCAGATAGGCTTCCACCATCTGCGCCATTTCCGCGACATCCGATTTCAAATCTTCGGTTTCCTGACTATGTGGCATTAAGGCCAGTTGCAGTTTCATGCGGGTAAGGGGGGTGCGTAAATCATGCGATACGCCGCTTAACATGGCGGTGCGCTGCGCCACTTGCCGCTGCAAACGGTCGCGCATCAGCAGCAGGTTAACGGCAGCCTGCCGCACTTCGCGCGCGCCTTCCGGCTTATAAAACGGTACATCAACGCCTTTGCCGATATTTTCGGCAGCTTCGGCCAAGCGGCGGAATGGGGCGTATTTGGTTGCGTAAAAACAGAATGGCGATAAGTGATAGAAGCAGCGATGAACCCACCATCCAGATCATAAAAATTTTCGGCGGTTGGCGTATAAACGCGCCGTTCGGGGAACACGACTGTTAAATACCGTCGCGCACTGGCGTTGCGATTGAAATCCATTCATGGGCGTAACGCAAATCAAGCGCTACGGGGCGGTGAAGCTTGTCATCCAGCGCCTGAATAAGCATGCGGGCAAAAATGCTTTTGGTGTCGCCGCGTGATGGAAAGTCGGTCACGTTTTTATTCAGCTCATAACGCAGCGTGAAGTCCTGAATTTGTGCCATGGGGCCTGTCAGGCGGGTAAGCACTTTTTGCGGATCCTCGCGTTCCATTTGATACACAATCACCGAAACTTCTCCCGCCAGCGGTAGGCCAGACGGTTGGTTACGGTTTTCCAGTGGCGTTCGTAAAATACATAGGCTGCAATGCCCTGCGCGATAATGACGGGCAACACAACAATAAGAAAGGCGCGGCCATAAAGCCGCGTGGCAAAAACTTCTTCAGCCAGTGAAAGAAGGCAAGGTCGAGGCGCAGACGTTGGAGAAGGTCTTTTAGTTTCAAAGTTAACACTCTTGAAATTTTAAGTGCGACACTCGCAACACGTCATGCCGGACTTGATCCGGCATCCAGCTTAACGCGCGTCCGCGCGTTATAGTTTTTAGCTGGATTCCGGATAACGCGCTAAAGCGCGTTTCCGGAATGACGTGCTGATAAGGCAGGAATGAATAATTGCAGATATTCAAGTATTTCTCTCCGCTTTTTCGGGCAGGAACATATAGCCCTCGCCGCGCAGCGTGACGAGATAGCGGGGCTGTTTGGGGTCAGGCTCAATCTTGCGTCTGAGGCGCGTGACCTGCACATCCACCGTGCGGTCGTTAATCGGTAGGCTGGAGCGTTCAACCAGCTGTTCGCGCGTAATCACTTCGCCCGGGTATTTGGCAAAAACTTTTAGCAAGCCTGCCTCAACTTCGGTAAGCCGCATAACATCTTCGCCGTCCCGCAACTCACCGCGCGTGGCATCATAGGTCCAGCGGCCAATATAAACGGGCTTTGCTTCTGCCTCTTTTGGTGTACGGCGCAAAATGGCTTCGATGCGCAAAAACAGCTCGCGCGGTTCAAAGGGCTTATTCAGGTAATCATCGCTTCCGGCCTCCAGCCCGCTGATGCGGTCTTCCGATTCCCCCTGGCGGTAAGTAGAAGGATGGGGAGGTTTTTGGTGGCGCGTTTTTGCCGCAGGCGCTTGGTAAAGGCAAAGCCGTCTCGCCTGGCATCATTACGTCCAGCACTATCAGGTCAAACTGGGCTGTTGATATCTTGGTACGGCATCATGTGCATCGTGGGCGGTTGAAACCATCAACCCTGTTCCGACAGGTATTTCCGCACCAGATCGCGGATGCGCCTATCTCATCAACAACAAGAATATGCGGGTGGACATTGGCAATGTGCTAAAAAACAGGTGAATTTATTTTAGCCCTATCCTAAACTCGGCCACCCGTTTCCACCACCGCTTTTTTTATAAAACCAAAACTCTGATGAGCAGTCTTTTTAGCGCGTTTTCCAATGATCTGGCGATCGACCTTGGCACGGCCAATACCCTTGTTACGCCAAGGGCAAGGGCATTGTGCTGAACGAGCCGTCGGTCGTCGCGCTGCAAATTGTCAACGGCAAAAAGCAGGTGCTGGCCATTGGCAATGAAGCCAAGCGGATGTTGGGACGCACGCCCGGCAACATCAAGGCCATCCGCCCGATGCGCGACGGGGTGATTGCGGATTTTGATGTGGCGGAAGAAATGATTAAACGTTTCATCCGCAAAGTGCATGGCGGCAACCCGTTCCGCGCCCTGAAATTATTATTTGTGGTACCCACAGGAGCCACCGAAGTTGAACGCCGCGCCATCCGCGAGTCTGGTTATGCCGCAGGCGCGCGCAATGTGTATTTGATCGAGGAGCCTGTGGCGGCGGCGATTGGTGCGGGCCTGCCGGTTACCGAACCTTCGGGTTCCATGATTGTCGATATTGGCGGCGGCACGGCAGAAGTAGCGGTGATTTCGCTTGCCAATATTGTCTATTCGCGCTCGGTGCGTTGCGCCGGCGATAAAATGAACGAAGCGGTGATGAGTTATGTACGCGCTATCATAATCTGTTAATTGGCGAGACAACGGCAGAAAAATTAAGATTTCTATCGGGTCGGCCAGCTTACCAGAAGCGGGCGATGGCAAATTGTTGGAAGTACGTGGGCGCGATTTGATGAATGGCGTGCCCAAGCAAATTGTTTTAAGCGAAGCGCAGATCGCCGAAGCGTTGGCGGAACCCGTCGGGCAAATTCTGGAAGCTGTAAAAGTTGCGCTGGAAAACACCGCGCCGGAACTGGCCGCCGATATTGTTGATAAAGGCATTGTGCTAACGGGCGGCGGCGCGCTGCTTAAAAATCTTGATCTGGTGCTGCGTCATGCAACGGGCTTGCCGGTAAAGGGTGGCGGATGACCCGCTGACCTGTGTTGCCATGGGCACGGGCCGCGCACTGGAAAGACATGAAGCATATGCGTAATCTGCTATTTGGCGGGCAGGGGTAATGAATAAAGCCTACCGCCAGAAAGCGCTTTCCATGCCAACGGCGTTACGGCCTTTGGCACCCTATTTGCCAAGTATGGCACTGTTGGGTGCAGCCTTCCTGCTTATTATTTTCAACGTGTTTTTCCGAATTCTGTGGTGCGTGCGCGGATTTTTTTGACTGATTTATTCAGTCCCGTTTTTCATGTGATGGCGGGCACCGCGCAAACGGCAGATGAGAATGTTTCATGGAATGAATGGGTAAATATCCGTGCGGAAAATAAAAAATTGCGCGAAGAAAACGCGCAGTTAAAGGCCCTGTTACCGCTGCGCAGCAATATGAAGCAGAAAACAAACACTGCGCGCGCAGCAGAATTTTAAAGATGGATCGGTTTTATCTTTCCTGACCGCACGGGTGATTGCGCAAGGTAATGATAGTTTTATGAATAGTGCGTGGTAACTGCAGGCAGCCGTGAAGGCGTTAAAAAAGACATGATCGCGCTGAACGCCGATGGCGTAGTGGGCAAGAGTGATTGAAGTGGGCGACATGTCATCACGCATTTTACTCCTTCGGGATTTGTCTTTCCGCCTTCCAGTACAGATTGAAGGGCTGGAAGTGAAAGGCATTTTAACGGGCGATGGCGATGCGCCATTAAAGCTTTTATTTGTGCCGCGTGACATTGAGATTAAGCAAGGCATGCGCCTTGTTACATCTGGCCATGGCGGAATTTTTCCGCCCTATTTGCCGGTAGGTGTGGTGGATAGCGCAAAAGATGGCGTAATAACAGTTAAGCCTTTTGCTGATGTAAACCGTCTGAACATTGTGCGACTTGCACGTTATGATTTGGCGGGCGCAACCCCGCCTGCCAAGTAACGGGGCGCAAGATGGATTTTGCGCCGCAGGAAATTTTCAAACGCAGCATTCCCATCCTTACGACGCTGTTCTTTGTTCTGCTTAACTTGGTGCCGTGGCCACTCCCGATTTTGAAGCATTTACTGATGCCTTTTGTGTTGATGTCCATTTGTTACTGGGTGATCCATGCGCCGGAATATTTTACCATGCGCTGGTCGTTTATCATTGGTCTTTTACAGGATTTATTGTCGGGGCAAATGCTGGGCATTATGGCCTTCAGCTATCTGGTGGCGGATTATGTTTTGCGCGCGCAGCGGCAGTTTTTTATCAGCCAGTCTTTTGTGGTTTCATGGGTTGCCTTTGCTATTGCCATTTCTGCCACCACCGCGTTGCAATGGGCGATTGTGTTTTTCTTCGCGCACCAGCCAATTGATATCATGCTGCTTATTACTCGCAGTGTGATGGGTGTGTTGTTTTACCCGCTTATGGCGCGGCTGCTGCATATGCTACAGCGCGCAACGATGGGGTAGGCATGGCCAAGCTGAAAGACACTGATGTTGGCCGCCTTCTTACCCGCCGCGCCTTTGTGCTGGGCGGCATTCAGACTTCGCTTTTTGCCGTGCTGTTCAGCCGCCTTTATGATCTGCAGATTATGCAGGGCGAAAAATACCGCACGCTGGCGGAAGAAAACCGTATCAGCAGCGTATTATTTTACCACAGCGCGGGCTGATTTTAGATCGCAACGGCACAGTTGTTGCGCGAAATTCCGACAGCTTTCGTGCGGTGCTTTTTCCTGACCAAATGAAAGGATGCCCGCGAAACCCTGCGCGCGCTTTATGAACTCATGCCGTTTGAGGAGGCCGAACGCACGCGCATTGAACGCGATTTAAAACGCACCCGTTCGTTTCTTCTGTATTGTTGCGTGATAATCTGAATTGGGACGAGTTGGCGTTGCTGGAACTTCATACGCCCGAACTCCCTGGCTTTGGCATCGAGGCCGGGCAGGCGCGTTCCTATCCGCTGGGTCCGCCTACCGCGCATATTCTGGGCTATGTGGGTGCGCCCAATGAACAGGAGGCGGGTGATGACCCGCTGCTTAACCAACCGGGCTTCCGCATCGGCAAGGGCGGTGTTGAAAAAATTTACGATCTTGATTTGCGCGGCACGCCCGGCACCGAACAGGTGGAAGTCAATGTGCATGGCCGTGCGGTGCGTCAGCTGGGTAAACGCGATGGCGTTAAGGGACATGACGTAAAGCTTTCCCTTGATATGAGTTTACAAAGCTATGTGCAGCAGCGTTTGGCCAAGGGAACGCAGCGCCAGCGCGGTGATTATGGATGCCGAAAATGGCAGCGTCTACGCCATGGCTTCGCACCCCAGCTTTGATCCAAATTTGTTTGCGCAGGGCATTTCGCGGGCGAACTTCAAAGCGCTGAACGAAGACCCGATGAAGCCGCTGCTCAACAAAGCTTTGATGGGGCTTTATGCACCGGGTTCAACTTTTAAGGTGGCGATGGCTTTGGCGGCGTTAGAGGCAGGGGTAAAACCCAGCATCAGCTATTACTGCCCGGGTCATATGGATTTTGGCAATCACCGCTTTCATTGCTGGAAAAAGGGCGGGCATGGCACGGTGGATTTAAACCGCGCGGTTGCGCAATCATGCGATGTGTTTTTCTATCATCTCCAGCCAGAAACTGGGCATTGATATTATTGATAAAACATCTCGCATGCTCGGCCTTGGCGACAAAACGGGCATGGATTTTGCCGAATGAACGCGGCGGCTTGATGCCCAACCGTGAATGGAAATTAAAGCGCTTCAAACAGGACTGGATGCCGGTAGAAACGCTTATTGCCTCTATCGGGCAGGGTTATTCACTGGCAACGCCCCTGCAGCTGGCGGTGATGACCGCGCGTATTGCGAGTGGCCGTGCGGTAAAACCGCATGTCATGGAAAGCATAAAAGATGCGCGGCGTGCGGAAGAAAATTTTGCGCCGCTTGCCGTTGATCCTGATCACCTCGCTTTTGTGCGCAAAGCCATGTCGGGAGTTTGCTTGCCGGGTGGCACGGCTTATGGCGCGCGTATTGATGCGGCAGGTTATGAAATGGGCGGTAAAACCGGAACGTCACAATGCGGCGGCATTGGCAAGGCAGAACGTGCGAAAGGCGTGATTAAAAACGAAGATTTGCCGTGGGAACAACGTGACCACGCCCTGTTCTGCGGTTTTGCGCCCGTGGGCAACCCGCGTTATGTAGTCAGTGTGATTGTGGAGCATGGCGGTGGCGGCGGCCATGTGGCGGCACCCCTCGCGCGTGACTTGCTCATCCATACGCAGCGTATTGATCCGGCGGGTGTTCTTCAAAAGAAGCTGGATATTCTTCCGCCTGAAGAACAGAAAAATGCTCGATGAGGAAATGCCGCCGATTGACGACCAGTATGAAGAAAATGACCCGCTGCTAGACGGCGACCAGATGCCGGACGAGGATTTGCCTAATTAGCCGCGCAGCGCCTTTATATTATCCGCATATTTTGTGGGGCCGCCGGTAAAAGTGGCCGTGCCTGCTACCAGCACATCTGCGCCTGCGGTAATCACATGCTTGGCTGTTTCGGCGTTAATGCCGCCATCAACTTCCAGATCAATCGCTTTGCCCAATTTATCAATCATACCGCGCAGCGTTTTTATTTTATCAAGCTGGCTGCTGATAAAACCCTGCCCGCCAAAACCTGGGTTTACACTCATGACTAAAACCAGATCAACATCGCCCAGCACGTTGGAAATGGCATCAACCGGCGTTGCAGGGTTAAGCGCCACGCCTGCTTTCTTGCCAAGTGATTTGATAAGTTGCAGCGTGCGATGCAAATGCGGGCCGGCTTCGGGGTGCACGGTAATAATATCCGCGCCTGCATTCGCGAATTCACCTACATATTGGTCAACGGGTGAAATCATCAAATGCACATCGAAAATCTTTTTTGAATGCGGGCGCAGTGCCTTTACCACCAGCGGCCCGATGGTTAGGTTCGGCACAAAATGCCCATCCATCACATCCACATGAATATAATCCGCGCCAGCGGCATCAACCGCCTTTACCTCGGCGCCCAGTTTGCGCGAAATCAGCGGAAAGAATGGATGGCGCGATGCGGATTTTTTGTTGTGTCATGTGCGTTTAAGTCTTGCAGCGTAAAATCCATCCATACCGCCAAACGCCCCCCAATGGCAAGGTAGTGTGCGAATATCGCCTGTCTGATTAACAGTTCCCGCGCATGCTGCGCCGCCCAGTTCCTCCGCTTTTACCGGCACGCGCTGCCATTCGTGGTGGTTTTTAAGAAAAGCCTCAATAACGCGCACGCCTTCTTCCGGTTGCAGGGAACACACCGCATAAACCAGAACGCCGTCCGGTTTTACCATCGTTGCCGCATGCTCAAGTAATGCAAGCTGCGTTTTGGCCAGCCGTGGTACATCTTCCTGCGATTTCAAATACATTAAATCTGGGTGGCGGCGAATGGTGCCCGTGGCGGTGCAGGGCGCATCAAGCAACACAGCATCGGCCTGTTCAGCAGGTTTGAATTCCAGCGCGTCTGCCAGTACGGTGCGCGTATCAAGTTTTAACCGTGTGCAATTTCAATCAGGCGTGTGATGCGGCTTTTTGAACGCTCAACCGATGTAACTTTTGCGCCCATGGTGGCTAGTTGCGCGGTTTTTCCGCCAGGGGCCGCACATAAATCATAAACAATTTACCTTTTATATTGCCCAGTAATCTGGCGGGTAGGGAGGCTGCAGCATCCTGCACCCACCATGCGCCATCGTTATATCCTTCCAAGCTGCGCACATCTTCGCGGGCTTCCAGCCGCAACGTTCCATTGGGCAGAATTTTTGCGCCGAGTTTTTCAGCCCAGACTTCTGGGTTTTCCTTTACAGAAATATCCAACGTGGTTCGTTCAAACAGGCTTTGGCGATTTCGTTTGTGCGGTCAGGGCCATAGGTAATGGCCCAGCTTTGACGCAGCCATGCAGGAACATTATCGGCGGCATTTTCTTGTGGCGCGGTGCATTCTGTTGAAACTTTACGCAGTACAGCATTCACCACGCCCTTCATTTTACTATGGGCTGAGCTAATGCCATCTAGTGCGGAGCTTACCACCGCATGGGGCGGCGTTTTAAAAACAGCAGCTGCGTTACCCCAAGGCGCAAAATCATTTGAATGGCGCGGGGTAAATCCTTGCGGGCGGGAAGATAGTTATCCAGCGTACGGTCAATAAAGTTTAAGTTGCGCAGTGTAGTAAGAATAAGCAGGCGGCAAAAAACGCTGGTCGCGGGCTTCCAGCAACTTAATATCCGGCGCGGCTTCCCATACCTCATCCAGCGGTTGATGCTTGATAAGAATAAGTTCTAGCAGCCGCGCGGCAATCGCACGGGCATCGGGCTTGGATTGGGGGCGGTATCTGGCATAGTGGCTTTATGACGGAAAAAGCCACACAATCAAAGCCGGAAAATAGCCCAGCGGAAAACCCCGCGCCGCAGGATAAGCGCGATGCTAAAAAAGAAATTGGCGGGCAAGCTGGCCCCGAACCCACGCGTTATGGCGATTGGGAAAAGGGTGGGCGCTGCACGGATTTTTGATGTGAATTGACCCTATGGCAGACCACACATTCAACGATAACCTCTATCTATCCGGCGCGGTGTGTGCCGTTGAACATGGGGTGATTGTGTTCAAGCCCTTCTGGTGCGCTGCTGAAAACATGCAGCGGCATGACAAGTAGGGATGTTTCCGCCGTTTCGAAGTGGTGCGGGCACATGGGGTGGAGGATAAGGGTCATGCCCGCCTCCAGATCCTGTGTTGTGTGCTGCTGATCCATCCCCACAATGCAACGGCCTTTGCCTTCCAGTATGTAAACAACCCGTGTGGTCGAATGAATATGATGAACCTGTTCGCGTGAATAGGGTGGTAGTTTCAACAGTTGCAAAGTGGGGTCGCCCAAACGTTCCGGCGGAAAAAGCTGGCGGGTGGAAGAGCCATTCACATAAGGCAGTACCATCGCGTCATCAATTTCGCAGCTTTTAGTGCGGGCGGTATAGCCGCGCACGATCACCGCAAAATGCTTTGAATTCAGTGTAAAATGCCCGCGCTGCAGATGCGCCATGCGTTTGTCTTCATCCAGCCAAAAAAGGCTGTCGCCCTTTTCAACCATAATTCTGTGCGGGCCAATATAAGCCCGATACATGTATAAATCTTGCTCGCGCGCTTCGGCAAGGGCCTGCGTGCCGCGCGAAAAATACGCTACGCCAAAAATTTTCCAGAATTA
>JAZKJV010006224.1:0-116490 GCA_037367405.1 Ottelia alismoides
TCGCTGTTGTAGTCGCAGGAAGAAGAGGCGCTGCCAGCAGCAGCCAGGGGGGGCAGGCTGAGTGCAGTCACAGCCAGTCGTGTGCCACGGCCGGCGGAGGGGTGGTTGTTCGGTTTGTTTTGTGCTTGCATTTGTTTGTTTGACATATCCGGGCAGCGCCAGGCTGTGGGTCCATTCGGGACTCCGGCACGTGGCCGACAGCTATGGACAGCTGCGCCGCACGACGGCGCGCCCGAAGGCATTACAGGCCTCAATGCAAGGAAGCTCTCTCCCTCGTGTGTTGTGAGGGTTTTGGAGCGCGAGCTCCCCTTGTAGAGTGATAAAGCGGCTTGCAAACCGCGGGTATGAAGAGGGCAACAGTCAGTAAGTAGGGCGATTAGAATCACACGATTACGTAACCTCGCGCCAAGGTGGAGCTTTAGCCTGTGCCACTGTTTGGAGCGGTGGGGGTTTAGTTCGATGCTCTCCCCCCCCCCCCATGGCAAGGTGGTGTTTAGGTGTGGCATGACGTGACGTCCCTCGTCAGGGAATCGCGCCGGTCACGCATCATGCGTGACGGCGGCACGTCTGGACGGCCGTCGATTGGCCTCTGGTGGGGTTTCGACGTACCACCAACTCGCCGTCAGTGGGCGGACGTTGAGGAACGGCGGTCCCCGAACAATACGAGGAACGAGTGTTGTTCGTGCTCCGGCGTTGCGCCTGCTGCATGAAGGGTGTAGAGCGGCGTTTGCGCCAGAGCGGTTCAGTGCGGTGCCGACGAAAAACGGTGGGCTGCGGTGGGCCAGTCCCCCGAACATCCCCCGAACAATACGATGTCCTCTGTCACTACCGCATTGCCATACCCCCTTTGTTTTCAGCGCGCAGACACACAGACATTACAGACGCTTCACTCGAAGGATTCAAGGATGAATGGGCGTACGTCCGTGAGGGGGTTTTGGGTGGAAAAGTGGTGGAAAAGAGTGAAAAGTGTGAGGGGCCTCGAAGGAAGGAACCTGCCGCAAGTACGGCAGACCCCCAATCACCGCTGGAACTCGAGAATACTCGACGACTCGAGGGGTCATGTCTGTGTGTCTGCTGTTGTAAACCGTGTTTTGTCGCGGTTTCTTGGCCGTTTTGCCCCGTGTTTCTTGCTTTGTGACCCAGAGGACTAGTGTCATCCAGCCCCGGCAAGTGCTTAGCCTGCCTCCTCCTGTGAGCAAATGACTTTTTGGCGTTGGGGGCTTGAGCAGCTTTGGGGTTGGCCCTGCACATGCGCTCTATAGGGCCGCTTTGCCGAGCCTTGGTGGGTGCAACGCACCAGCGCCAGAGCCATGGCGCACTCGTACTCCTTGTGGGCGCAGCTGCATTGTCGCCAGCCTGTAGTTCCTGCTGCCAGGGTCGCGTCGTGCACATGTCGATGGGCATGCAGCCGATGCCTGGGGAGCGGGACTCGCGCCCCAGAACCCAGCGCGGTGCGCTTGATGGGGAACCGTGGCCTCAAGCACATGCAATTCACGTCCGAAGTGCGGGCGTGCGAGCCCTGCGTTGGCCGCCCACTGAACGAGGGGCTTATGCCCAGTTCAGCTCGCCAGGGGCCAACCAGTGAGCTGTTCTGCCAGTGATGACTGCGGTGCAGCGACCCTCGGCAAGTCTCTTTGTTGTGAGGGGTGGCCGGGCGTGTACGCCCCCTTGTGCAGACTATTACTGGTATGTTTCAATGTCAATGTCAATGTCAATGTCAAGGTCAAGGTCAAGGTCTCGCAGGCAGCGCCTTCCAGTCCATCATCAAGTGGCCAGCTGGTCGGGCGGTTTCTAAGGTTTTCTGTACAGCCTCAAGGGCAAGGGCAAGTTCTTCCAACTTAAGGGGGAAGAAAGGGGTCCCGACCGGCAGGTACTTGTCCTTGACACCGTTCATCCTGTGTCGGGTTTCGCAGGGTTCGCGATACTAAAGCACTAATGATCGGTGCGACCTGGGGTGGCCACACTGTCCAACCGTACAGAAAGGTAGGATGTGTGTGCGTTAGAGCCAACAGCCCTGAGCAAGCCTCCACGTCTTCTCTAGGGCGAGTGGCTGTGAAGGTCCCTGAAGATCGGTTGATGCCGAGGCATCAACGGATGGACGGCCATACGGCGGTGGCCCCCCCAGGTCGGCGGGTACGTACGGCGGGTCCGGCCCGCTGCCCGTAGGGGCCGGGCAGCCAGCAGTTGCGACAGTTGCGGCACTTGCGCTGGCCTCGTTAGGTATCAAAACAGTTAGAAGCTGTCAAATTTACTAGTGCGTAGTTGCACTCCCGCGCCTCGCGAACGCCACGATTTGAGTATACGGACGACCTGTCAACACAGCGGGTTAGTCTAGACAAAAGGACCCTGAAGCGGCCGCCACACTGCGCTTTACTAGGAGCGACTCACATATGCATTTTACCTGTTCCTCTGCACAGAAGAGGCGCTGAGGTCTACGGCCCCGGCTTTGCGGTTCCCAGATATTGTGCGAGTTTACATGTGGTATGCCCCTCGATGCGGCCCGAGAGGTCGGCCTGCAGCGCTGCAAGGGGCAGCAGCAACATCCGGGTTGTATGATTTCCACAGAGTGTCGACGACTGCCTTGGCTGGCGAGCTATCTCCTCCTCTTGGTCCTCCTGCCGTCGGCATCGGCGCAGTATGACACTTCAGTGGAGTACACAGCCTATGGCACTGACCCAGAGACTTATGGCTCGGTCAATACAGCGTTCGAAGCAGGAGGGCTTCGGGGGCCACCGGTGTTAACATCCTGCATTGACGGCATTCCAAGCACCAGCGGCGAAAAGGCGACGACCTGGTACTCTACCAACACGCTGGCCGACGGCGATATCACGGTGAGGCACCGGCGGAACACGGCGGCGGGCTTCAGGCCATGTGCCACGCGCCATGTTGCTGCATTCTAGGTTAGATAAGACGAGCGGGGCGGCTCAAGTGGTGGGGCGGGCTGTCCCCCCTCAATGTGCGTACATGCATGCATCTAAGCCGTCGCATCGACATAACCTTAGGTCCAAGTCCTTAGCGTGTTAGTACGTACACACGCGCAGAAGCGAGAACATCGCATAGCTCCTTGCTCCCGGCGCCGGTGCCACTTGTGCCAGCCCAGCCGCATTACCCTTGAGACCAGACCACATGGGCATTAGTGTGCGTGGCGCACGCGTAGACCCGTTGCCTGGGCCAGTGCGCGTCCCATAATGGGCGGGGCCCACAGCGTAGCAGCGCCGCGCACGGTGACGCGCTGTGTGTCGGAGCTTTTTGTACGATCATCGACACCGTAGCCAGCTATTCCTACCCGATAGCTGCTAGTTGTCCCATCCCGTCTGGATGTGGTGGCGGCAAGCAGCACGTGCGACGCCTGACTGCCGTGCTGATGCAAACCCGTGCAATCCCGTCCGCTGAACACCTTTTTGGGCCCCACCGGGGTTTTACAATGCGCCGCTTGGAAGGTAGGTGCCGCGTACACCATTACCTGGCCACGCATCGTATGAGTACCTGGGTGGCCTGGCGCGCAACGTCCTTCAGAAGCGGTCCGACCAGTCGCGATATGCCGTACTATGCCGCCACGAACGGTCACTCACAATGACCGGTCATTCGCTATGTGGTGGTGCACCCGAAAGTTTGTTAGCGTCAAGTGCATTGGCGTGGAAGGCGGGGGGGCATAGCTTTGCAGACGGCGCACGGCTGTGGCCGAACGTTGCCCGTGTCGCACCAGTTAACCTTCATCCCCACTGCGCGCGGCTTGTCTGCTCCCTCCCTGGCCTGCGTGCTCCTTGCTCCGATCAGCAACAGCAGCAAGCCGCCGCCGCTTCCGCGCGCGCATGTGCTGGCCAACCCCGACCGACCGACCGGCACCTGTTGGCCCCTCATCGTCTGACTGGCTGACTGACTGGCTGACTGACTGGCTGTGCACATGCCCGCGCAGGTCACGTTCGCAACCCCGCTGTACGCCACCCAAGTGGGCATCCTGGTCATACACACCGCGGCCGGGGCTTCATACAGAGCGGCCTCAGGCTGCACCTGGTGGGCGGCTCCTCCTTTTTCAGCAGCTGCGCAAGGGACAGCCGACCCACTGCCTGTACCAGCGCCAATCCAGCCTACTGGTACGGTGGGCGCACGGCAGTCAAGTGCCCTCGCCGCCAGCCTGGCCTGGCGCCCTGTCGGTGCACTCAACTGTGTGGCCGCATGGTGAAACTGTTCTCTGTTGCACAGTCTACGGCACGGCCTTGTGCACCGGGTGGGTTAAGGGTGCTGCCTCTGTGACTTGTTGCGCGCTGCCGCCGCTGCCGCCGCTGTCATGCAGGTACACGTGCAACTTCACCGCGCCGTACAGGTACACCACAGGAATGACCTTTTCAATCAATGGCATTGGCTAAAGGTGATGGGATGCGGTGCGGCTTGTGGGGGTACAAGCCGTACTCCCCGCCGTCGCCGCCGTTGCCGCCCAACCCACCACCGCCACGGCCTCCGCCGCCTCCGCCGCCGCCCCGCCGTTCCTCCACCTAGCCCTTCACCGCCGCCGCCGAGGTACCGTGCCACGTCCCCACCCCGCACCCACCCCACCCCCCGCAGTCAAAGGAAAGGAAAGGGACTTTGTCGCACATTAGGGTTTGGCACCGAAACCTGCCCTTGCACACCTGCAAACTGTTCTTTCTACAGGCGGGTTTTACCTGATCGGCCACGTGTACTGGTAGAGGCACATAAGCAAGTCGCAGCGCCCCTCTGTCATGTGGTGGAGCGGCCTTCTGGGCCGCGGAACTTTAGGCATGAGTCGTCCTTTCCAAAGGGAAAGGATTGCAGCGCCTAGACCTGCCGGCACGTCGAAGTGGCACCGTAGTGGGATGCTATGTAAGGCCCAGGGCCACCATGCAGGGACGACGGGGGCAGAGCAAGCGTAGCAGGTGCTGTACGTGCGCGCGGCTTAGGGAGGTCTGGTGTGGGCACGTATGGTGCAGGCGGCAGGGCACACGCGTTGGCTCTGTGTTATCTTCCCAATCGTTTGCATTGAAACCACGCATTGTCTTAATGTGTATTGCGCAGGTTACTGGGCGGCGCCTGGTGGTGACCGCCGCCGCCGCGTAGCCCAGAGTCCCGCAGCAGACGCTGTTTTGCCATGTCAACACGCATCCTATAGGGCTGGGGTTCCAAAAGATTGGGAAGATTATCCGATAGGGCTGCCAACGCGCAACAAGCCTCTCAGCGCAGGTGCAGTTTTTGTTACGCAGGTGCAACCCCTACTACGCCTATATGGCAACGCTATGCTTGGGGCCACCTGTCACGGCCGAGCGCTCCCCCCACCGTGCAGTCCATGTCGTTAGCATTGCACGCGAGTAACATGCGCTTGCCCTTCGATTGCGCCTCCATCCCGGCAAATAGGCCTCCGCCGCCAAGTCCGTCACCACCACCGCCGAGCCCCTCGCCGCCGCCGCCAAGTCCGTCGCCACCACCGCCGAGCCCCTCACCGCCGCCGCCGAGTCCCTTGCCGCCGCCACCGCGGCCCCCGCCCCCGCCGCCGCCCCCAAGCCCCTGGCCGCCGCCGCCCAGTCCTCCGCCGCCACCGCCCAGTCCTCCGCCGCCACCGCCGAGCCCCACGCCGCCGCCGCCCAGTCCACCACCACCACCGCCTAGCCCCTGGCCGCCACCGCCTAGCCCCCCTCCGCCGCCGCCGAGCCCCTCGCCGCCGTCGCCCAGTCCACCACCGCCACCCCCAAGCCCCTCGCCGCCGCCGCCAAGTCCGTTGCCACCACCGCCGAGCCCCTCACCGCCGCCGCCGAGTCCCTTGCCGCCGCCACCGCGGCCCCCGCCGCCGCCCCCAAGCCCCTGGCCGCCGCCGCCCAGTCCTCCGCTGCCGCCGCCGAGCCCCACGCCGCCGCCGCCCAGTCCCCCACCACCACCGCCTAGCCCCTGGCCGCCACCGCCTAGCCCCCTCCGCCGCCGCCGAGCCCCTCGCCGCCGTCGCCCAGTCCACCACCGCCACCCCCAAGCCCCTGGCCGCCGCCGCCCAGTCCTCCTCCGCCGCCGCCGAGCCCTAAGCCGCCACCGCCAAGTCCTCCTCCGCCGCCGCCGAGCCCGTCGCCGCCGCCGCCCAGCCCCTCGCCGCCACCGCCAAGTCCCACGCCACCGCCGCCAAGCCCTAAGCCGCCGCCACCAAGTCCCACGCCGCCTCCGCCGAGCCCCAAGCCGCCGCCGCCCAGCCCGTTGCCGCCGCCGCCGAGCCCACCGCCGCCACCACTACGCCCCTCACCGCTGCCGCCGAGCCCCTTACCCACCGCCACCAAGTCCCTCGCCGCCACCGCCAAGTCCCTCCCCGCCACCGCCCAGCCCCTCCCCACCGCCGCCCAGCCCACCGCCTTCTCCGCCTCCTCCTCCAATTGCCGACATATCATTTGGCAAGGCATGCCACGCCTCATCAGTCTACTCGGTGGACCACCCACCGGCGTACGTGAGTTTGCAGCGCCGCGCTGAACTGCATGCCCTCCACACGATACAAGAATGGCCGTGGACAAGTAGCATGGCTTGTAGCGGTCCGGCATTGGTGTCGGTGCTGGCTTCACGTGGCTTTCCCTGCACAGCGCGCTGTCTGCATAGCGCAACGCACCTACTGAGCCGCAACGCGTGCTTCAACGCACTCCCCATGTGTCCCTGACAACGTCAGAGGGTGCCAATGGTCCCGATAACTACATGGTATGTGACGTAATAGGCATTAACCATTACATGCGCTGCACGTAAAGTCCATGGCGACGGGGCCCTCTGACAGACTACCGGTGATTGTGTCCCTGACGCACTTCCCTGAAACACCTCTCTCTCCGTTTCAGGCTGTGGACGGCAACAATGGTACCATGTACCACAGTGGTTTGGGCGCGGAGGCGGCCACCAGTCCGTGGCTGTCCATCGAGCTGGGCGGCGTGTACGTGGTGACGCGCTTCCGCCTGATGAACCGCATCGACTGCTGCAACTGGAGGCTGGCGGATGCGGAGCTGCGCGTCGGCAGCAACCCAGCCTACACATACGGCGCCAACGTAAGCGCCAACGCGCTGTGCTGGAAGCAGACGGCGCAGCTGGGTCTGGGCGCTACAATCGACGTGGCTTGTGATCCACCCTTGACCGGCAGCTGGATCACGCTCCAGAACCTGCAGACCAATCCCGGCACGGACAACGGCATGTGGTACTCGCTAGCGGTTACGGAACTACAGGTGGGCGCTCAAGTGCGGGCGCGGCAGTGTGGGATGATGTGTCTCGGCGAGCAGACTTTGGAATTTGGCGTGAGCCAGCAGCATACCTCCAGCAATAGCATGACAAAGAGGCAGCAGGGCATTGGGGAAACGGGTGAGCCCCATGCCCAGCATCAGAGTGCGTCCAGTAGGCCAGGCCCGTCGGCACCACCAGCGTGCACGTATAAAGCACGTAAAGTGGTGCGTGGGACCCCGCATGTGATGGGTGTGCGCTGCAGGGCATGCGCACGTAGTCAGTACCGCAGCTTAAGACTTGACCTGGAGATCGCCATGTGTGTCCCAGGACATGTAGCTAGCGGCATCAGCGCCGATCTTGCAGCGCACGACTTGACCTGGAGAGAGGCCACGTCGGGGCGCGGTGACGCGGCTGCCTTCGCCGGCCTTGTGTATGCTGCCCATGCAGGTGTTTGGCTACAGGGTGGATTGGATGCCCCCACCGCCTCCAATCCCCTCCACGCCACCAGGTACGAGCCCCCCACCCGCCCAACCTCATAGTGGCGCATTGCTGTTGTCAGCTGCATCAGCGCTCCTGGGGATGGCGTGTGCGGTTTTGCCCCGGGACCAAGCACCAGGTTGAGCACTGCAAAAGCTCACCACGCTTTGCCACGCCGCCGAAGGCGCATGCTTGCGAACGTCTTGACGATGAGCCAACCCGTACCATGCTCGACACGTAGGGCGTTTCGTTGGGGTAAAGCCCCGTAATGCGCTTCTTCGGCAGATGTGTTTACGTATACATGTACGTTGTTGCAGGCACCATTACGGTGGGCCCAATCTGCGAGAGCGACCTACCGTACAACCTTAGCTGCCCTGCCGGCAACGTCATCACCAGCATCGTCAGCGCCACGTACGGCCGTACAGACAGTACAATATGCCCGGCGGCCATCAACAGCACGTCCTGCAATGCCCCTAACTACGCAAGTGCGGTAGAAGATCTTTGCCTTAACAGGGCATCATGTGCAGTGGGCGATGCTGGCGTGCCTGACCCCTGCTGGGGCACGGGTAAGTATGTGTTTGTTTCGTACATCTGTGGCCCAGCCATGCCACCCCCAAGCCCGCCGCACCCGCCGCCCAGCCCTGCGCCGCCGCCGCCGCGTCCACCCTCACCGCCGCCACCGCGACCCCCTTCGCCGCCGCCACCATCGCCACCATCACCACCGCCACCGCTTCCCCCTTCGCCGCCGCCACCGTTGCCACCTTCACCACCACCACCACCACCACCCTCACCGCCACCACGTCCACCCTCACCGCCGCCACCGTTGCCACCTTCACCACCACCGCCACCACCACCCTCACCGCCGCCACCTCGTCCTCCCTCACCATCGCCACCATCGCCGCCATCGCCGCCGCCACCATCGCCGCCTTCACCCCCGCCGCCGCATCCGCCCTCTCCACCGTCACCTCAGCCTACGTCACCACCCCCGCCGCCGCCACCGCAACCACCCTTGCCTTCGCCACCACTGCCCCCTTCACCAGCACCACCACCACAACAACAACCGCCCTCGCCGTCGCCGCCACAACCCACCCCCCCGCCCCCGGCACCGCAGCGGCCGTCACCCCCGCCAGGTCTGCCTGTGGTGGCTCGCCGCCTGGATTGGCCGGCAGACAGCCCTGTGCAGCGGCTGGCGCGCTGCTGCTGCTGCTGATGATGATGATGGTGCTATGCAGCCTGAGTGTGATTTTCATTGTCACGGTTTGGACAGAATCCTTTTCACCTACTGTATGCGTAACATTGCTTACTTGTCATGTATCATTGGTGTTGTTGTTGATGCACCACAACGGTTCGAATGCGTGCTTCGTCGTCGTGGCAGCATGTCGCTGTGGCTCTCTTCTATCAACTGCACGGCACGTGTTGTTGCCCACACGGCTGTGCCTCCCCTCCCTCCCTCGCGCGTGCCTCCTCTGTCCGGCGCTGACTGAGTGACTGAATGACTGAATGACATCATCTGGCCCCAATCGTCTTGCCCCCCCCCCCTCGCCTGCCTCGCCGCCGGGATGCCGCCGCCGACAGTCGTACCAACGCTTGACATGCCCCCAGAGATGGTCAACGAGACACATCCGGCGGTGAGGGGTAGGCGGCAGCAGCAGCAGCAGCAGGGTGGACGGAAGGAAGGCGCAGCTGGCCTCTGCGCCCCGCCGGCTGACGGGCAGTGCGTGACTACCAACGACAGCCCACCCCCAACACGGAAAGGCAACTCCTCTTTGCTCGACTTTCGGGAAGGAAGTCGATGGCCCCAAGTGTTGCGTTGCATTTTATGTATTGGGTTGGTGCCGGTACATGCAATTGCGTAGAGCCAAAGGAGGAGCCTGCACACCTTAAGCGACTTTGGCCGTGATCCACGCTGCCAACCAGCAACTCCCCACCACCACCATCCCGCTGCCCGCCCCTGCCCCCCCCCCCCAGGCCATCATGATCGTCAGCCGGCAGGTGACGCTCAACGGCAGCCTGCTGGCGTCTGACGACCCAGGCCTGGCGCAGCTGGTGGCGGGCGCGGAGAGCGTTGACTGTGCTATCCTACGGCCTGACCGTTCCGGTACAGGTACGGGCGGAGCATAGTTGTACGGGTGCAGCCACACTTTATGCACTCATAAGAGACTCACCCATACCTGCCTTGGAGGCGGTGCCTGGGGCTACCTGTACATGCGTTTGAGCGCCGCGCGCGCTCGCGCTCGCGCGCGTCCGCTAACTAGGAGGTCTGCGGAGGACCAGCCGTTTGCTCAGCTTCGCCGCCAAAGGCTACGGCTCTGTCAGCACCAGGTGTAAGTCTTTCCTTCAGCCCCCTATGCATCTTCCGCCAGTGGAACGAACAACTGAATGATGCCACGACTCGCTGCAGATGATTAGAACCGGTAATCTCACGGACATGCGCGTGCGACCCGGCAGCTAAAACACGCGCGGTTGACCGCCGTGTGTTTTTAATCCATTTATGTGTGTTTGTAAGAAAAGAGACCGTGGGAAGAACAAACGAATCCGACTGTACCGAAAGGCGCCAGCGAGGATGGACGGCGCAAAGTCCACACCAGCTGGCTGTATGTGGCGTAGACAAAGCGCTGGGCTGGCTGAGACGACACCGCCCACACGATGCGCGCAACGAACGGCACAGCTAAACAATTGCGCAGGCAAATGCAAACAGGCAGGCAGTGCGGCAAACCAGGACGGCACACTCACAACACACTATGCACCCAGCGCAAACGGCCGTGCTATGCGAATGCGTATGCTCCCAACGAACCAACCGGGTAACCGACTGACCTGCGGGCACAAAGGCGAACCACCGGCGACGGAGGCACACAGGATGGGGCTGCGGAAGGGCAGAGCTGGGCCAACGTTAGGGCAAGGTGGATTTGTGTGTGTGTGTGTTTTACTCAGCCCCCTATGCCAGAGAGCTAATCGCATTCACCCTGATCAATTGATTCCACTGTACGCGTCGTTGCATCACACAGCCGATAGCATTGACCGGTTTTCTTTGTAATTCCTGGCCTACTTGCAAATGCCGATGCGGCCATATGCACCATGCAGGTGGTCAGCCCGATTGACAGCACAACGACGCTGACAACGCAGCAAGGCGGCGGCACCGTCACTGTCACCATAAGCTGCGACCAGGCCTTTGTCGTCGCATTTGTACAAGCGCTCGCCGAAAGGGCAGACGTGCCGTACGACTATGTCACAGGCGCCTCCTGCACGGTTGAAGACGGCCGAGCAGCGTCCCCGCCGCCGCCAGCCCAAGCGGCCTCTGCTCACCGCCACCGCAGGGCCTTACTCCAGGTACACGCGGATCAGCTGTGCCAGCGTCTGGTGGGCCTGTGCGCAAGGCAGCTTTGAGAGCAAGTACTTTCCCCCTCTTGTATTGGTTCCACATGTTTTCGTTCAACAAGACTTTGATGCATTGCCTGCGGCTCTGAGCGGAATGCTGGCTCCAGAGAGCATTCCCCTGATACACCGGGAGCGACCCGCGGTAGAGAGCGGCAATAGCTGCTGATACAGGAGAAGAAATACCTACAATCCAGCAGTAGCCATGGAAACCCACGTGCACTCTGCACCTGAAGCAAAGCGTTTATCTGGGAAACTCATGCCTGGCACCGCAGTCGGCAATTAGCTGCATCCGCCAACAAGCGACCTTACCCAGGCAGCAGTTGGCGACGTCTTTGCAAGCTACTACTGTGCCTCTCACGCGCCGCAGGGTGCTTGCTCTTCTGGCGGGAGCGGAAGTGGCAGTAGCGGCAGTAGCTCTTCAGCTCTTGACGTGATCAACCAGCTACAGGTGAAGCCGTCAGCATCAGTAATCATCAAGTGCTAGTAGACCTGTTAGGCGACCAAAGATCACACGCCACATGGCGGGGCAGCCAGATCTGAGAGATACAAGCTGTGACTGCTTTTCTTGCTTGACCACAGTTGAGCGTTGGGTGCTGCACGCTGTGGGACGCCGTTGTATGGTGGCGTTCATTGCGGGCCGGCCCGTTTTGCATCATCATGACGACCGCGCGCTGTGGCTGTGGCGCGTGCTGTGCTCACAGGTCCTGCCAACAGCCCTGCGGGCGCCAGCACGTACAGGGATAAGATGCTACAGGTGCGGGGAGCACAGAGGTGTGCAACGCTTCTGCAGGGCTGCGCCCCACCCCACCAGACCAGACCAGACCAGTGGTCGGCCTCGTACTGCGCCTTGCAGCGCTTCACCCTGCTGCGGCAGTAGGAGAGGCAGCGCTGCTAGCGGGGCTCGCGCACGCATGGTCATGGTCACACGCAGAGTGCTACCCACTGGACCGGACTATGCTTGCGCCAAGGGCATGAGGGGGCATTTGCCGTTGCCACAGATCTGTTTAGCTATCATAGCCTTGTATGCGCATGCTGCACTGCTACTCGCTCCCCCCCCTGATGCGCTTCTTCCTTGTTTATTGTACCCAGGCGCTGCAGGCGTGGCAGCAAGAGTCGGCGTCTGGCCAGCAGGGCGCTGCCGGCGGCTTGGCACTGTGCGCCCCCAGCACCAGGGACGTCGGGGTGTCGACGCAGGTGGGGGCCAGGGTAGCCGGTTTCCTGGAAGGTCCGTCCAAGGGTCTGTGGCTGTATGAGCGCGCCTTGAGTATGCAGTCAAGAAAGCGCATGGCAAGGTCGACGCATGTAGCGTTGCTGGCAGTGCGCCACGAGACATAGCAAGCACAGCGCGTGCTTGGGGGCGTCGCCGACAGCCTCGCCCGGCCCGTTCCTCGCAAGCTCACCCGACGGCGGGAAACATGCACGTACTGTACCGTGTGTGTATGTATGTGTTTATAAGAAAATATACCGTGGGATGTATGTGTGTGTGTGTGCGTTTGACCGTGTCGCTGTTGCGCTGGGTTGCGCACTGCACTTCGCCTGCCATTTGCTTAGTGGTGCCGTGCGGCATGGGAGTTTCGGCCACCACCTCTCCACATACCCAGCCCCCCCTCTCACACACACCTCAGCGTCAGCCGCAGCTACTCAGCCGCCAGCATTTCACTTCCCCGTGTTTCCAACCTCCCCTACGGGCCTTGTGACGTCGTCCTGCCCGCCACTTCACCTCCCACCCACGGCTACACCCACACCCACACACGCGACTCACTTGCACAGGTTTGCGGTCCACTGCATGCATGACAGGAGTCAGAACAGCGTACCTTCTCCTTCTTCATGTGTGTGTGTGGCAGGTACGCGTGGTGCAGAAGGTGCCGCTGAGCCAGCTGGGAGTGGAGTTGTACGGTTCGACGTGCTCAAACACCGGCAGTGGCGGCAGCGGCGGCGGCACGGTTGTCCATCTCGGGCAACGCCGTTGTCAAGGCCTGCAGACAATGGCGGTGAGCTGCGCAGCAAGCATGTGCAGTGCACCGCATCACCGTCTAGCAACAACCCATCTAGCTCACGGAACAGTACGGTACGCTGTATGCTGATGTACCGGTAAGCATACAGCGTTTTGTGGGTGTACAGCGTTCCTCGTCATGTGCAGCCATGCAACCTCCGAGCAATCTCGCGGCACTTAAGTGACCATATTGGGCTTTACCACACCGCCCAAGCTAGCCGTTCAAGGGTCCACCAAGCTGTGGCACCGGATGCGCGCCTGGCTGGCTGGCTGGCTGGCTGGCTGGCTGGCTGGCTGGCTGGCTGGCTGCACACTGTGTGGCTACCGAAGGCCTCTTTGCCCTGCCTCCGCCAGCCTTTACAAAGCGCAACAACTGTCAACTCGCTGACCACAGCCTGTTCCGTGCTTTGTGACATGTGTTACCCAGCCCCTGCCCGTACGTGCCGTGCAGCCTCCACCATTACCAGCGGTGCTCCAAGATCAGTCGCAGTCCCAAACCAGCAGCCCAACCGGCATCCCCTCCACCAAGGGCAAGGGCCCGCTGGTGGCAATTGTATCCGCTGTGTTGGTGGGCTGCGCTATGGGTGCGGCCGTCTTTGCCGTGATAGCGGTGGTTGCGGTGAAGCGGCGGCGCGCGGCCACAGAGAAGCACCCGCGCGCGCTGCAGCAGGGTGCCGCCGCGAGCGCCGCCACCGCGGACGCCGATGATGGCAACGAGGATGGCGAGGCGCCAGGTGCGCGGGAGGGAGGGGGGCAGAGTGCCAACGGCCGCAGGCCGGCCGCGTTATCGCCAGTACGCTGCATGCGATGTGACCAGCCCGGCTCCGGGGTAGTAGTGCATTTCGTTCGCGCCACGGTCAGCACCTCTCTCTGTGATATGCGCACCGTGTTGCAGGTCGCTCTGGCGGAACTGGCGGCATCATCTCCGGGCGCAGCGGTGGCCCTCCGCCACGCACCAGCAACCGCCCCATGCGGCGGGGCGCCGGTTATTCCAGCGCCTACGCGCTATCGCCCGCCGCCATTGCGCATGCCGTCATCATCAAGCGCAAGCTCGAAGCAGCGCTGGAGCGGCAGCGTAAGGGCTTCTGGGCCGCAAGCAACAGCTTCAAAAGCCCAGGCTCCATGATTAGCCGGGCCGGCTCAGTCAAGTCCGCAGACACAGCAGCAGGGGCGGCCGCTGCAGCGGTCGGAAATGGCGGGGCCGGCCACGGCCGCCGTGTTTACTTTTCGCCGCTGGTGCTGGAGATTGACACCACCATCTGGCCCATCCGCCAGCTTGACGGCGGCCTGCGGGACGTGCGCTTTAGCAAGCTCATCGTAGATGACGAAGAGGAGGAGGGGACGACACAGAGGTGTGGCCGGCCGACGTGCATAGCGGCGGTCCCAGTGCGCGCGACGCGTGATGCCGAGCATGGAATAACCTAGTACTGCCTGTACACTTGTTACCGTTGACAAGTTAAATAGATTCCCGATCTTTTGATGTATGCGGCGCGATGGGGCGCGACTTCCGTGGTTCAGTATCCGCGGTGGCCACATGTGTGCCACATCGCGAAAAGTCAAAACTTACGAGGAGGTATCCGTCGTCACGAAGTGCATATCCTGCAGTAGAAACCACCCTTTGCTTGCTGCGGTCGTCACGGTTGTCGTAACCACGAACACTACAACAGCGTTTTCAGGTCGCCGCAAGTGCGCAACTAACGAGAGAGCCGCCTACTACTACGGCCTGAAAAGCCTTGCAGCCAGTCCCGCCTACCTGAAAGCCCGCAGGCTGTTGCCAATATGTCCTATGCGTGGCAGCAGCGAGTTCTGCAAGTAGTTGGTCGGCACTGCAGCAGCTGGTGAGGGGCCAAGGCAGTACACGCTGTGCTGCTTTAGGCCCACGCCTATCGAGACATGTATGCCTGGCCGTTCCGACATACTGCACCACCCCACCGCATCCAGCGCCTTGCTGCTGCTGCCGCTGCTGCTGCTGTTGCTGCAGGTGGAGAATCCACTCCGCATGGCAGTACCGGAGACGGCCAGCGAGCCAGCAGTCGCCCGTGCTACTAGTGGCACGAGGGGATCTGCAGATGACGCCAGATTTCATCGGCGGGTGACGGATGACGTGCCCGTCCTCGAGTTGTCGGCGATTGCGGACGTTGGGCCAACCCATAGCGACGGTGGCTGCGCCCTTGGCACACACACAGGGCGGGCCGGCCGGAAGGCTGCACAGGCCGGGGCGGGATCGTGGACCCTGGGGTTGCGCTCCTCGTCGCCCACGAGTGGGACGACGGAAACGCCGCCGCCGCCGCCGCAGCAGCAGCAGCAGCAGCGTGCGAGCGGAGCCGTCGCGCCTGGCAGCACACAGTTGATCCTACCGGCACACGCCGAGTTGCACAAAGCGGCAGCAGCTTCTTGGCTGAGCCCTCGCCGCCGGTGGCCCATCTGAGAGGCGGAAACGGCCGCGCCTTGGACGAACCATCATCATGCGCCTCGCCGCAGTCAGGCTCGCCGGCAGCTGCTAGCGCAGTAAGGGGCGGCTCATCCCCAGGAGCCCTCGCTGCTGCTGCCGCCGCCGCGCCGCCGGCGCTACCACTCCCGCTGCTGCCACCGCTACCGATACCGACGCTGGCTCCGTCAGCGCCACAATCGCCCCCTGGACGAAGAACTCCCCTGCAGGTAGCGCGCACGTCGCCGCATGACTGCATATGCAAGGTTTCGCACGGCACAACCCGCCCACGTGAAACCCGGTCCCGTATCGCAGACAGGGCGTAAGCTTGCACGCGCCACCGCCTCTGTCCAGTGTTTTCTTTCGTACCCGCAGTGCTTGGCCATATGATAGATTGATTGATTGACGTCAGTGCCCTGACTACCAGGCAGCCACATCTGCGGGTTACCGTAGCTTGAACTGATCCCTTTTCAACCTGAGTTTATGAGTATTCGCACAGGATGCACATCACCTGTTGTCTCGGTTTGCACAGACTCAAGCGTTTCTTGCTGCATGCGCGCAGGCTCGGCATGTGACAACGGCTCTAGCGAAGGACAACTGCGCCGAACTTTGGGTCCCGTGGCCGCGGAGGCCGCAGACTGCGGCAGCGGCAAGATGTTGTTGAAGACGACGCTGTGGCCCAAGTTGCAGGTGGGGCGAGGGAGGGGAGCAAGGCAGTGCGAGGCGAGGGCGTCCATTGCCGTTGCGTCGCAGTACAGCACTCCGGCCAAAGGATTGCTTGCGTACTACCGTGAGCAACAGCGCTTTGCACGAGCAGTGGCTGCAGGCATAGCACGGTGGGTGGGTGCCCCTTGACTGATTTGCCGCAGACGTAGTAGGTCCCGCGCAACGTGGTTGGTTGCATGGCGCACGATCGGCGCTGCGCAAAAGCTGCGCAGGCACAAAGCGGTGGCCCGGGGCTTACCCAACAGTGCCTGCCTGTAACGCGGTGCGCTGCCATGTAACCCACGCACGCGCACAGCTGACGAACACCGCTCCAGCGCCGAAGCGCTGGTCCACGGGCGGTCAGCAGGCGCAGCAGCGGACTGCGACGGACAATGCTCCAGCTGCCAGGCCCGCCCGACAATGGCGCGGCCTGACCTGGTCCCAACGGGATCAGGCGCAGGCGGGCGCAGCAAACGGTGACACGGGCAGCGGCGCGGTGGGTGGCAACAGGGCCTCACAGAACGGCCAGCAACAGAACCAGCTACAGGGCGGGAGGCTGCAACAGACGCTGCAGCAAGGCCAGAAGCCTGTAGCCAGAGCCGCGCCCAACACTAGCAGCAAGCCGCTGCGCGCAGAAGCGCAGCAGGCGCGGCAGCTTGGCCCCTCACGCCAGCAGCCGCCAGCAGGACACGACAAGGACACGCTGGTTGAGCTGTCGTTGGAGGACGAGGTTGGGGTGTTAATCCAGCCAGGCCGCTTCAGCTCGCCGGGCGGGAGCATGATCACGCCCCTGGCAGGAGCCGTCTGGCAGGCGGCTTGGCCGCATGGCACAGCACGAATGGCACCAATGGCATCCACAGTGGCATGGTAGGTGACAGATAGGTCCGTGCGCTCTAGCCATGTACGGTAGATGCACGCGAAAGGGCCCGCTCGGGCGTGCGGGTACGCGCGGGCGATGGTGGAGAAGCTGGCCGGAGCTGTTTGCATGCCGTCCGTCCCCCCCCTAAACACTTACGGGGTGTTGGCCTTGATGGTTCGGTGACCCAAGAGCGCGCGACGTGGTTTTGGTACGTGACGAGTCGCAGCATACAGTATGTGCGTGTGCTTTCCTGCCTGGCTGAGCCTAGCCGGTCTTCCAATGCCTTTTCCTCTTGTTGGCATCATACCAGGTTGAACCGTCGTGGTTCCGCACTGGGGATGTGACGAGGAGCTGAGTTATCTGCCTCTGCTGCATCCCCCCTTGACCTGCCTCCTACACCCGCACAGGCCGCCTCAGCGCTGTTGTCCGCGTCACCGTTCGGACGATCAAATGCGCTGACAGATGGCAATCATGCGCGCACCATCGCCACAGCCCCCGGCGGAGGCCGGGTCAACAGCGGCGCAGCGGCGGTCGCGCTGCGAGCCGTCGCCGCCGTTCAGTCGGGGCACTCTGCCAGCTCAAGTGGCAGCACGCCCGGGCTGCAGGTCGGTCAGCTTCAGAGGTTGCTAAAGAACTCTGGTTTCAAATATGACTGCATGCATTGCAAGTAGCCCAACAACACATCAGCGGGCGCCGCGCGCGCGCGCGCGCGGTTTGAGCCATCAGCGCCCTCCCTGGGTTAAGCCGACACCTTTTTCCGTCTGTGGTCCTTTGCCATGCGCACTTTGCCGTGTTTTGACCTGCTTCATCCCGGCACTTCAGTGTGCAAAGTAGCGCGGCGGTACGCCTGTGCGCTGCAGCATGCTACACATGCCAACAACAGCGCCGAGGGGCCACGGCTGTGCTACGATGAGCCGAAAACTGGCCCCCCAGTAGCAGCAGCGCGCTGCGTAGGACAGTGGAGGGGGAGGGTCCCCAAAAGGGTTTCACTCGCAGCAGTTGGGGAGCACCCTATACAGCCTGCATGCTATCTTCCCAATCTCTGGAAACCCATGCAAAAGAACCCGCCCACCCGGAAGGGTCAGCTGCAAAGGCCTGCCTGTTACAGCCACAACCAAGCGACGAAGAAGACCGGGAAAGCCGGAGCGCCACGCCCACACCCGCGCAGAAAACAGCAGCGCAAGCAGCAGAACAGACGCAGCAAGTGAACGTGCATGCCGTGCTGTGCGAGCGTGTATGCCGTGCTATGTGTATGCATGCTTTCCGACCTGCACATGCACTAATGCCACTTATATGATGTACAGGATAGAGGGGTAGGATCCACGCAACTTGGAATGCGCACGGCAGCCTTGCGGCAAACCTGAACACGGGCATGTGTAGTAAAATTACAGTCCCGCCCCCTTCCTGGTGCAGGTATCCCGACGCAGGGCCAGGTCGGCAACTGGACCAGCTCGGAGCGCGCGGCCGCGGCGCTGAAGCGGCCGGCCACAGCCGCCGGCCGCACCCTCAGCCAGCCACGCGGCTACAGAGCTACCGCGGTGGCGCAGCGCGGGTTGTCTGCTCCTGGCACGGCATGGGAGCTGGACACCTTGCCAATACTCGAGCAGCCTTGACCGTTAGGGCCTTGGGTCCTTCGTCCTACACATGACCCAGCTGAACCATGTCATGTGATGTGACGCAGCGCAGCGCAACCACGCGTGCTGCGGACGCCGGTGCACGGCGGTCTTTCTCCCGGCGTACAAGCACGCCGCCACAAGCAAGCCCGCTTTGCCGCGGAGCTGTGCTGCCGGTGCGGATGGGGCGCAGAAATCTCACTGAACCCAACACTGCGCCGCGTTTGCCGTACTAGGGTATGCAGCTGCATGTTACTGCCCTAAGGTGGCTGGCAGCCTCTGGCGTAGGCACGATCTACGTCCTTCCCGAACTCAACAGAGCGCCTGCCTTAGGCTCAGTGCAGTGGCTTAGTGCACAGCACTGCAGAGTTGCCACACAAGCCTTTAGGCTTGTGCGGCCCGGATTAGCTGCGGCCGCGCGAAACCTGTGGCAGGCGCTGTCCTTTCTCATGCTTGGAGCATCATTGTGACCCGCTCCAAGAGTGAATGTGCCGCGTGCCGTCCGTTTTCGTAAAGTTACTGTCATTCATACATCCCACAGACCCGGTGGGTTTGGATTCTACACTTCTTTTAGTACTTTGCCACTTGCGCACAACGTTCGACGATGGGTTGGACAAGGAGCATCTCGGCCCGGGCTTCGCAGAACGGTAGTTTGCCTTGCTGGGCTGCCGTGAGAGCGCAGCTGCTAGAACACCTAACTGCCTACGGGAGCGGCATAGGGGTGGGCCATGTCCGAAGCCTGAGCCATGTGTACGACGGCTGTACGTCTGGGCCGTCGGTACACATGCGCAGGTGCTGATACGCGCCCCCGCCGCCACGGTCGCGCATAAGCGCCGTTGGTTGCGACACAGGCACGCGCTGCAAAGCGCATCCTGGGCGGCGCATTGTGCCTACTACGGCAGCTGGCGTAAGCGTGCGCTAGGCAAGATATGCGGTGGGAATGGTGGGCTGCTCCTGGCTGCTGCTGCGATGCACGCAAGGACGGTTGTGGTTGGGCGCGCGGCTAACGAGTTCGAGCCACCGCGGTCTTGCTGCTGCTGCTGTGCCCGGGACCTACGCGCGTGCACCGGCCCTATGTCTTGGGCTCAGCCGTACGGTGCAAGCACGTTGCGAGCAATGCGCTTGCTGCCCGCTACCTTTGTATGATGTTCTTTAATCTTTTGGATCCCGTGCAAAAGAACCCGCCCACCCGGAAAGAGACAGCTGCAAAACCGGAAGCCTGCCTGTTACACAGCAACAACCGACGACGACGAAAACAGAAAGCCTGACTGCCACGCTCAAACCCGGCCAGAAAACAGCAGCGCAAGCAGCCAAACCAGACGCTTGTATGCTTACATGAACTTGGGTACGCTTCCCGCATCCTTCGCACCTAAAAAACCTTCAGGCCGTCACAGTCAACAACGGCCCGTGGGGTACCATTGTGCTATGGCATGGGCTTCCGGAGAGGCTCAAACGTAGAGGTGGCTTGCCGCCAGCTGGGCCTGCCGTCCAGCGGCGTCTGGAACTGGGTCCGGCCGCAGTTTGAACATCTGCAGCCCCGGCTCGGTCGCAACAGCACCAGCCGGGACACCCATTCTGGCTGGACAACGTCTACTGCTCTGGCAGCGAGGCGCGCTTGGTCGATTGCCGCCCCCGGAGCAAGGGTGTCAGCCCCTACTGCTCCCCAGCAGCGAAGACATTGTGTTGAATTGTGAGGTGTGTTTGTCTCCGTCCCAACCCCTTCACCCCCAACCCCTTCACTCACCTCACGACCACCCCCGTCTCCGCCGACACCCCCAGCCCCGCCGCTCCCTCCAGAAGGAGAGCTTCGCCTTGTTCCGATCCTCGGCTACGGCACTGCAACCGGCCGCCTTGAAGTTATGTACAACGGCACATGCCCCCCTGAGGCCCCTCACCCGCCACCCTCCACTGCCCCAGCCTTCGCCTTCACCACGGCGGCGTCCCCTCCCCGCCACTGACCACCATTCTGCAGCCGCCTCCCATCGCCCGACAAGCCCACCCGCCCCACGCCTTGCCCCTGGGGCCCTCTGCAGCACCCCCACCCCCACCACCATCCCGCCCCACCTCCCTGACACTTGCCCTATTTGCTGGAGTGGACCTCGAGGGCAACGTGGTTACCACTGACTGCTGCATCCCAGCCTCGGCCTCCCTTCACGCCTTCCATGAGGGCTGCTGGAACACAATGGGCTGCCCAGCCCGGCGTCCATCCACCAGGCCGTGTCACCTGCCCCACCTGCCGGCACCCGGCCTTGCCCCCCGCAATGTCCTCCAGATTCCCCCGCGCTCACCACCAGCTCCCCAACCCAACCCCAGCCCGCCCCCGACCCAGGCGCTCCATCCACCTCCTCCCCTGCCCCATTCTCCTTCGTCAACCTTTGGAACCCGCGCCCCGGCTGTCCTCCCCACGGCCCTCCCCCCACGAGCGGCAAGTCCAAAGCTTCTGCGCTGTCCACGCCATCAACGCCTTCCTGGGCTACAGGCGCAACAACGCCTGCCCAGCTGCAGGCTTTCCGCTCTCACCTTCGGGACCACAACAAGATCCCGGGCTTCTCCACACAGGACCCCTCCGTGGCCCATGACCCCTCTGGCAACTTCTCCATCACCGTTGTCATTGGTTGGTTCGAGTGGGCGTTTGCCCTGCGGTTTGTCCAGGTGGCTGCCCTTCCTCTGCGCTACGGCCTGCGTGACATACTCCCTGCGCTCCCCGCCTTGGCCCGGCAATTCAACACCACTGCCTTCTTTGCCTATGCCAACCACCACTTTTTCGCCCTCCACCTTGATCCCACCACTGCGGACTGGCTCCTCATTGACTCCTTGGGACCCCGTCCCTGTCCCGTGGCCCAGCCTGCTCGTGAACGGTATGGTGGCGAGGTCCTCCTCTTCTGCTTGGCGCCACCCCAGCCAGCAGCTGGCTCCCACCAGCACGGCCTGCCCTGGCACCCCCCGGCACCGCCCTCCCTGCCCTTGGCACCCCCCGGCACCGCCCTCCCTGCCCTACGTCCCCTCCCCGTTCCCCGGCACCGTCCTCCCTGTCCTTCCGTCCCCTCCCCCGTTCCCCCGGCACCGCCCTCCCTGCCCTTCCGTCCCCTCCCCCGTTCCCCGGCACCGCCCTCCCTGCCCTTCCGTCCACTCCCCCGTTCCCCGGCACCTGCCGGCCGACCGACCGGCCGACCGACCAGCACACTAGCCGTTCGGCCCCCTGTTCCGGTCCCTCCCCGTCCAGCCCCCCTCGCCCGGCCAACCCCCTCCCACCAGCACTCCCTCCCGCCCCGCCCCCTCTACCACGGCTCTTGACAGCCGTCCCGCCCTCCCCCATGGATGTTGATGCGCCCCCCCACCCTTCCAGTGAGCTCCCTCGGCACCCACCCCGCCGGCTGCCACCTCCACACCCACAGCTGCTACTGCCGCTGCAGCTGCGGCAGCGGCTGCCTGCTCCTCCCTGCCCCAGCCCTCCACCCACGCACCACCCCCCGCGGCCCACCCTGCCCCTTCCCTACCTTCCAGCACTCGCCCCTGGTCCGCTGCCGACCCCCTCCAGCGCCCCCTCCCGTCCCTTCTACCCCTCTCCCTCTCCCTTTCCCTCTGCCTCCTCCACACCCACCCCCCCACCCCCGTACTGCCGCTGCTCCCCTCCACCCGCCCGCATCCCCCTCCGGTGGTGGTCCCATGCCCGCTACCGCAAGCCGCCCCCATCCCCGCCGCCCTAGCCCCTCCTCCTGCGTGTGGCAACCCACAACGTGTCTGGTATGACCACCCGTGCTGCCGTCGCCATCCTTGCCGCTGCCTGGGCTGCTGCCAACGTCGATATCATTGGCCTGCAAGAGACCTGGGTTGGCCGCCCTGGACCTACGACCCGGCTCGCTCTCACCAGGACCTCGATCTGTGGCTCGCCGACGTTGCTCAAGACCGCTCTCTACCCCGATACCTCACCTTCTGGGCTAACACCACCACCGAAACAACCTCCCGAGCTGGTGTTGGCTTCCTCGTCCGAGCTTGCCCTGGCCTCACCGCTGACTCTTTCCACCCTCATGCCTCGGGTTGCTGCCCTTCGAATCACGTGGGGCGGCCATTGTTTTTACAGTTACGTCCTACTGGCCGGCCACCTCAGCACCCGACCGTGCCGCCTTCGCCACCACCACCCTTGCCCCCTTCCTGACTGCCCTCCCTGACCATCTCCCTGTCCTTCTCACCGGTGACTTCAACTTCACGACCGACCCCCATCTAGATCGTCGACCCTCCTGCTCGGCTACCGCGACCCAGCGATGCTGTGTCTGCCGCCGCTGCCGCCCCTGTCCTTGGCGACTGTGTAGACCTCTTCCGCCTCCTTACTTCACCCCACCCGCCGCTCCTACACCTTCCACCGCCGCACCTCAGTGGCCCGCCTCGACCGGCTCTACGGCCCCCCCGCCCTGGCCGCCCACCTCCACACCTGTGGCTTCGCCTGCTCGCCACATGGCGACCATCACATGGCGGTTGCCAGCCTCCGAACCCCTTGGCCCCCCTCCACCCCGCGGACCGGGCCGCCAGCGTGTGCCTGCGTCGGTGGCAGCCAATCCCACTCCCTCCTCACCTGGGCCGAACACGCCATTGCCCACGCCGACACCCTTTCTGACGCTGCCCTTCTTACCTGGTAGCCTCACTGCAAGGCTGCGTATAGGGCATACATACGCAGCGGGTTGGCGGCCAGCACCGCCGCGGCGCAGGCCGCCGCAGCTGCCCCTGTTGCTGCTGCCCAACTCGCCGTCGGCCACGCCCTCACCGCCTCCTCGCGCGGGTGCTGGGCCCAGCGCTTCACCTCTGCACTCTCCCCCGCCATCAGCACTGAGCAGTCAGCCTTCCTGCCTGGCCGCCGCATCGAAGCTTCTATCCTCTGCGCCGCTCTGGCCCATGACGCCCTCGTGGCTACCAGCACGGCTGCAGCTGCTATTCTCCTCGACATTGCAAAGGCGTTCGACACCGTCTTCCAGCCCCTTCCTCTTCTCTGCCATGCACGCCATGGGTGCTTCGCCTGGCATGGTTGCGTGGGCCCGCCTCCTCCTCTCCGGCACTGCGGCCACGGTCTACGCCAACGGCTTCGAGTCCGCCCCGCACCTCTGGGAAGCTGGAGTACGCCAAGGCTGCCCCTGTCCCCGCCCCTCTACCTCTTTGTTGCCCAGGCTCTCACCTCCTGGCGGCGAGCCCAGCCCACCCTCGGCTTCTCCGTGGATGGCCACCGCCGTGTCTCGGCGCAGTTTGCAGACGACACCGCGGCCTTCGTGCCCGCCTCGGCCCCTCCCACTTGCTCCTGCCCCCTGCCCCGGATGCCGACGCCTCCGCCGCGGCCTCTCTCCTCCTCTCCTGCTCCCCCCGGCTGGGCGCCTTTGGCCTCCTCCCCCTCCGCGCTCACGTCCTCGCCCGCCACGCTGCTATGGCCATCCGCCTCCTCCGTGCTCTGCTCCCACCCGCCCCCGCACCAGAGTCCCTGGCCACACACACCCCCGCCCCGCTCCCTCGCCGCCCCCACCACCCAGCCATGCCCTCCTTGCTGCGGCGGTCCTTCGTCGGCCTTCCCAACCCTCCACCCCGCCCAGGCCCTGCTGGCCTTCACCGAGGCCACCCCTGCAGCCGCCGCGGCCGGAGTTCGTTCTTTCCCTGCCCGGTGCCCCACAAGCTTTCCCTCTCCCACCCGGCTTCCTGCGCCGTGCAGCCTCTGCGCTGTGCGCCCTCGGCCCCCTTGCTGCTGTCGTGGCCGATGGTGGTCCGCCTGCCCTCG
Organism: Ottelia alismoides; assembly: GCA_037367405.1. Lineage (NCBI taxonomy): Eukaryota > Viridiplantae > Streptophyta > Magnoliopsida > Alismatales > Hydrocharitaceae > Ottelia > Ottelia alismoides. The sequence continues at coordinate 24,382 of JAZKJV010006224.1, forward strand.
CAGCCCCTGCGGCCCGGCGCTCCCTCCTCCTCGCCAATTACGGGTCCCTGACGAGCTACGTGCTGTGCTCACCCTCTGGCTTGGACACCGCCGCCTCAGCCCGTGCCTATCCCGCTGCCACCCCCCACCGCCCCCTTGAGCCCGTCGCCCTCTGTCCGCACCATCACGTCCATCCTCGAGGCCTCCACGTGTGTGTCCCGCCACCTGGACTACGTACGCACCGTGCTGGACCGCCCCTACCTCTCCCCTACCGCGCCCCAGCTTACTTGCGGCGTTCCAGGCAACCCTTGCTGCCGGTCTGGCGCGCCCCTCTGGACAACCGCGTCAAGGAGCCGCTGCGGCGCCTGGCTAGCAACACTTTCCCTGGGGCATGCTTTCGTTGGTGGACTTGCCCCTGCGGCGCCGCGTCTGCTGCGTCCCGTGGCCGCTCTCACACGTTCTGGGACTGCACCGTCGCCCAGGCTGTGCTTGCCCAGCTCCCTGCTGACCCCGCCTGCCTGGGGGCCCCGCCCCCAGGTCACCCGAGCCAACGTGTGGCTCCTGCAGCCACCTCCAGGTCATCCGGCCTCCCGCGACAGCTGGAACCGTATCGCCCTGGCCGTGGTGGCCGCCATGGAGCACGGCCGCCGTGTTCTGTGGGCACAGCACACCGCGATCCCAGCTGCCGATACCACCAGTGGCACCCCTGCTGTGACAGCAGCCAACCTAGCAATTGAGCGCTTTTGGGCCCTGCTAGATGAGACCCTGTAATGGTCTGTCCGCCCTGCTTGCGGGTACCCTGCTGCGCCCGGTTGCCTCCGGCGTTGCCCTGCGGTCTTCAGCCCTGACGCGCCTGTGCCGCCTGTTGGTGTTGCGCCGTGTACGTAGTGTATGCCACCCCGCCTCGTGGGCTGTGGTAGGCTTTTGGCCCTTTCTCCCTTTGTGGTTGTTCCCCTGTTTTGGACCCCTTGTGTCCTGTTCATCATGTTTTGGCTGAGACTACTGTATCTGTTTCTGTGCGGCGGCGCTACCCCTGTGCCTTTAGTGCCTCGCACGCGCACTCCCTTCCTCCCCGACTTCACGCTGTCCTTAGTCCGGTCACCTGTGTGCCTTTTGGCTCTTCTCTCTTTTTCGGCGTTCGTGCGTGGTCGGCTGGCCGTCTCACAGCGGCCCCCTGCCCCCATGTAACGAACCTACTACAACTGTCAATACTTGCCGCGATCCGAATAAACGAACTCGACACGCTCTCGAGAGGGTGTTGGTGGATCAGAGCCGACCCCCGGAACTTTTTCGGAGCCGACGGATCAGAGCCGAAAGATCAGGCGGCTCGGAGCCGGCGGCTCTGAGCCGACGGCTCTGAGCCGACGGCTCTGAGCCGACGGCTCTGAGCCGACAGCTCTGAGCCGGGCGAGCTGAGCTGGCTGAGCTGCGGATCAAGGATCGGAGCTTAGGATCAAGGATCAGCCGGATCAAGGATCAGGGAAACAGAAAGGAGCGGAGCCTTGCTTCGCGATGGCCGTGCAGCGTGTGTGTGCGTTGAAGCGGCGAGTGTCTTACTTACACCGGCCGTGTGGCCGTGCGCGCGTGTGCAAGCAGCCAAGCGGTTAGGTGGTTAGGCGGCCAACTGTACGGCACCGACCAATGCATCGGGCTGCACAAGAGGCGGAGAGGCGGCGATCCAATAGCGTTGATGCCGTGTTATCACTGATATGTGCGCGCGCATGCGCAGCATGGGCAACCGACCGCCCCGTCCCACGTCGTGCGCTGCTGCTGCTGCTGCTGCTGCTGCGTGCAACCGCACACGTACCACATCGCCCGGCGTCGCCAAGCCCACGCCTGCACTACCCGCGGCACATACAGCAATACAACAGGTCGGGCTCACCCACGACAGCGCACAGAAAAAGATGCATGCACACACACACACCGTCACCGCGCCGGATGCGCATTATGTGCACAGGCCAGCTGGACTCTGCAACGTGCAGCTGAGAGCGCCTACGCTGCAGCAGTGACCACCTTGTGCAGGTGTTGCAAGCCGGGCGTGTGCATGCAGTGTGCCCGCCTTGCCCGCCTTTCATGCACCGAACCTGCTTTCGGTCAACACCTCCCTTCATGCGGTAGGAGCTACACGAGCGAGCACGTGGACAGACAGGTAAGGACAAAACAGCCCGCTTGCCAGCAGGATATACTTGACGTACATTCCGTACCACTGACCGCGCTCGCACTCTTATCCTACACCAAGGCTTCATGGCGATGTCTAGCAATCGGTAGGAAGGGATCGCGAGAAGAACCGTGACAACAAACGGCGCCCACAACAGACGACTGAGGCAAAGGATGAGACGCTCTCCTATTGCGCAGTATTGTGCGACGGGGCCGCTTACTAATACTGACGAACGTATGCTGAAGGCCTAAAGGAGTGGATACGCATTGAGGGCTTGCTCGAGGGTCACGCACGCGGCCTGCGTGATCACAAAGTTACCTTCTGATACGCGAGGGTCACGCCTTTGCCATACACATGGACGGGTTCCAAAAGATTGGGAAGATCATACACATGGATGAACGAGTTGTGCTTCGTAGGTGTATGGCGCGTGCATGGCGATGCAATTGCATTGCAAGAGCGTCTCCAGGAAGAGCCGGAAACGAGGCCCTTGGGCGCGCTGCAAGATGTCAAGCAACAACCAAGCGCCGCCGCAGTGTATTGCTGTCAAAGGTCTACCACCAGTTTGCGTCATGTGCCGTGTACATAGCTTAGGATCGCCAGGCGGTGCCATGCACTGAACGTGGTTGGCCGGTAAATCGGAGCGGAGGCAGGTGACAAGGTCAGGGCAGTGGACGTGGGGAACAAGCGCAGGGGCTTACAGCGTGTAGACCTAGGGCCCCCCTTGCAAGGGCTGCACTCTGTACCGCCGCGGTAGGGCTTACAGCGTGTATGAGCCTTAGGGCCCCCCTTGCAACGGGCTGCACTCTGTACCGCCGCGGTAGGGCTTACAGCGTGTATGAGCCTTAGGGCCCCCCTTGCAACGGGCTGCACTCTGTACCGCCGCGGTAGGGCTTACAGCGTGTATGAGCCTTAGGGCCCCCTTGCAACGGCTGCACTCTGTACCGCCGCGGTGGGGCTTACAGCGTGTATGAGCCTTAGGGCCCCCCTTGCAACAACGTGCTGTACTCTGTACCGCCGCGGTGGCTGGACGGACGGTGCCAGTTTAGGAAGTGACGGCATGGCCCCGCCTTTGCGAGATCGATTGTTTTCCATCCTTCATGTTTCCGTCTCCACCACCCCCAGCCCGGCCCGTGCACATGCTGTGCTGGACGAAGAGCCCCATGCACCTCCCGCCCCGGCCCCCGCATCCCCCAGTAGAATAGAATGCTGCTGCCCTTCGTCACCACCAGCACCCTGTGCAGCAGAGCTGGCGGGTAACCGCGAAAGGTTTTGCTGTCGTACTTGCAGAATGCCGTTGTTGTTCTCACGGCGAGGGGCGAACCGACCGCGTAGATGGCGTCGGCGCGCGCTTGCAGCCATGACGGCCTCACCTGCAGCGCCGCAGGACAAGCTGGTGACGCCTCCGCTGTGGTTGCGAGGGTGCCAGCCAACTCTGACGCGTCCTGTAGGCTGTCCTGAGTGGCAGCAGCAGCAGCAGCAGGCCAGCGCAGCCGCAGTCACAGCTAAAGCCACAGCGTCAGTATCGGCATCAGCACCTGGCCTGCGCCTACCGTCCCTGCCGCCGCCGCCAAGCACGCCGACAAGTGTGCCTTGGTCCTACGGACAAGCACTGCTATCCGCAAACAACTTAGTGCAGCCCTTTGCAATGCCAAATACTTTGTGCTTGCTTTGCCGGTCCTCTCGGCCTCTTGTACGACTTCGGACTGTAAACAAAATCAACACTGCAGCTCTCGCCCCGAACGGAACGGTTCAGGGTCTCTTGCATGCACATACGATGAACCCGTACGCCAGAGGCACATGCCGTCCTTCGTGCTGGCGTCGTTCAGAACGCTGCCGTTCTCGGTTTTGAGTACGTGCCAGGCCGTATGTGCGCGGTGCACCTGCCTGTACAACTCCCCGCCCCCTACGGTACTGCTTATCGCAATGCAGCACCCTTCTTACGCTTAATGATACCGAAAATACCTACCAACCTTCTGCTGCAAACGCGTGCGCACATCCGAATGCGTATCGCGGTGTTTCGAAGATTAGACTCTTCACACTCTTTCACACTATTCACACTGTTTCACACTTGCTTCCCAACCTTTGCTTTCCCTTTAATCCGCGTACGTTGTTGAGGCAGCTATCCGTCACAATGTCAATCTTACGGCTCTTTCAGCCTCCAGCGCTTTTTCCTCTGCACCAAACAAACACTTTGATGGAGTAGGCGTGCGTGGACATTCGGCATGGCCGCAAGGGCGGCCAAACAAGTCGACCCAGGAGCCCCCAAGGGCAGCTGAAGGCAATCAAAAAGCATGCATCACACGCGCTACGGCAAGCCGTTTCGGCTGGCGATTTTACTCTTCTTCGTGATTCTTTTGCAACAAGCATCGGGGCAGTACGACACCAACGCCGGGAGTTTATTGCCTATGGGACTGCCCCGGAAACCTACGGCTCCGTTCAGACAGCAGAAGATGCGGGAGGTCTGTCAGGGTCTTCCCGTGTTGATGTCTTGCCTCGATGGCGTTCCGTCCACGCCCGCCGAGCGCGCCACGACGTGGTACTCGTCTAGTGCCTTGGCCGACGGCGACATACGGGTGACCAGGGAGGGAGCGGGCGGACCGCAAGGACGGGTGGTGGTAGCGAGGGACACACCAAGGTTGCATCCATGTAGCTTATCACTGCCCCCGGGTACAACCACGTACCTACCAGCGATGTTCCTCACATGCATGGTTATCTGGTTGAGGGCGCGTGGCGCCATGCGGCGCGGCGCGAGCTGCATGTGCGCGCATGCAGACACGCATGCATGCCGGTGCGCACTTCGCCATGCAGTGCGACGGCATGCATGGCCGACGTCACGGCGCTTTGCCGGGTGGGGACCTCGGCGTGAGTGCATTACGCTAGACAGGCCCGCTGCCGAGGCGCGTTCCAGGACGCTGAGCCGCCTGCAGTATCTGCGGCAGCCAGCCAACTGGGAGAGGCGCGCATGCATACATGTGTACACTGCGCCGTGCAGGCGCGCTTCGCTGGGGCTGGGCACACTCCACTGTAACGCCGTGCTTTTTCCCGCCCAGCGTGCCCATGGCCATGCCGTGTGGTGGTGATTGGGTGAATTGAAAGGCCTCGGGCGCCCACTGAACACCACATGACATGCCAACCGCCGCTTGCTGTGCCTTGCATGCGCGCGCAGGTCACGTTTGCGACTCCGCTGTACGCACCCAGGTGGGCATATATGTCGTACACGCCGGAACTGGCGGCTTCATACAGAGCGGCCTCAAGCTACATCTAATAGGCGGCTCAACATTCTTCAGCACCTGTGCAAGCGACAGCCGGCCCACTGCCTGTACCAGCGCCAGTCCAGCTTACTGGTAGGGTGGAGACGCAAGGGGTGGCAAGGAATTCAGCAATCACGTCTCATTGGTGTACTTCGCGTTACCACTACATGCAATGATCCGTAAGCTTGAGGATACCGGCACGCTCTGGTGCGGCTCTACTACCGCCGGCTCGCTGGCTCGCTCGGCGGCGCGGGAGCACATCCTTTTTTTTGGGGGGGGGGTCGTTGCTCGCTGACCCTTGCAACGGGGCGGTGCATCGTCTCCGCTGCGTGTGATTACGCCCTACGCTGTGCGCACGCGGACCTGCGTGTGATTACGCCCTACGCTGTGCGCACGCGGACCTGCGTGTGGGCGGGGCGGGGCGGGGCGGGGGTGGCCGGCCAGCCAGCCTGCATGCAGGAGGACGCAGCCGGTGCCGCAGCCCAAGAGCTGCATCGGAGAGGGCGTCAAGCTCCGATTTGGCCGCTACACCTGTGTGACGCGTCATGAACCTGTCGAGTATCATGTATGTGTGTGCCATGGCCGCACCCATTAGACACTAGCTCTGACTCTAGCGTGCACTCCCCAAGCCACAGCTAACTGGCCCAACCAAGGCTCTGGCGCGTGGCCGCTGGTGGCACGCGCCGGTGGGGGATGAGACACACTCGCACTTTTGTTTTGTGGGCGACGCGTCGGGAGGATCATCGTCACGCCGATGGGTGTGGCCAGGCAGAAAGCAGTAGGCACATACGGGGGCGGGCCAAACACTGACGGCAGCACCTTCTGGCTCGGAGGGGTGCCACACCACAGCGGCGCCTTCAGAGGGGCCCTTCAGTAGAACCAAGGCAAGGCCCCGTCGCCCCTGCACGCGCGCGGGCACCCTCCTCATCTCCCCTCCCGGTCGGGCGCTCTCAGCGAATGACCCCCACGATAGGCTGACTCCAGGGGTGTAGCACGTATGCACGGATGGGTGGGCACTGCTGTGGTTCAGCCGCGCGCAGTGCCAGCCCCTGTGACCGCCGCTGCCCCCTCCCTTGCCCCAGCTTGCCCCCTCCCCCCTCCCTGGCCCCCTCCCCCCTTTCTGCAGGTACACGTGCAACTTCACCGCACCGTACAAGTATACAGCGGCATGACCTTTACGATCAATGGCAATGGCCAGAAGGTGATGGATGCGGTGCGGCTTGTGGGCTTTCAGCCGTCAACCCCACCATCGCCCCCGGTACCGCCACGACCGTCGCCGCCACCATCGCCCCCGCCACCTCCCCGGCCTAGCCCGCCACCACCGTTCCCAAGGCAAGGTATCTCTGTGAGAATCTTCACATACCAAAGTGAACAGCAGGCAGCACCACTTGCATTCCTTATTAGCCAATGGCTACTGCCAGACGGCCGATCTGAAGAAGTGGAGCAACACAGCTGTAGCCAGACGCGCTGCCGTACGGTCAGGTGCTTGTCGCTCCTTGATGATGGCAACCTGCATGTCGTGGGAGCTGGTTGAGGTGTGTATTGCTAGGGCAGCGGCGGCGGCGACGCTGCGTGCGTGGTGGTACACATGCGAGCACCACATTGCACATGTGCGCGTACGGCGCGTGTACACGCGTTTGGGTGCACCTTACACGCTGTACGGGGCACAAATGTTGCGCACATGTATGTCTGAATTTTCCCCATACTTCTGCACGCGCAACCTGTCTTCCATGTCAGCCCGCCAAGTCCTCCGTCGCCCTTGCCGCCGCCACCAAGCCCGTCACCGCCACCGCCGAGCCCCTCGCCGCGCCGCCACCACCGATCTCTGTCATCTCAACCGGCAAGCCAGCCTACGCGTCATCGATTTACGCCCAATCAAACATGCCGTCTATGGTAGGGGCCGAATCCCGCCGACTGTTGTTGCGCACGTGGACTGTCAAAGCCGTACACAGCGGCATGGAGAGCGACGCCGTGCACTGCCTGGGCTGGGTCAGCGTCTGAAGTGCATGCGTGTCGATTGCTGGACACAACCGCATATTGCGGGTTGCAGCAATGCGGTGTTAGTGCCTTTCCTGGCCTTTGGCGCGCTTTGGCAGCCGCTGCGGCCTATACATGATGGTGGTCTAAAGGAAGACGCGCTCTGTGCTCAATGCGCACATCATGAGTTCTTCAGCTCACGAATGCAATTTTTATCTGTGACGTTAGAGGGCGCCAGTAGTTTGCATTGCGTCTGCATTGGCCTGCTCTCAATGATTGATACACGGAGATGTATGTGTGTTCAAAGCAAAGGTTACTGGCGCCCTCGAGAGTGCCATGCTGGGGCTGAAGCTTGTTTTGCACGCCTGCTGCTGCTGCCCAAGGTACTGGACGGGAACAACTCCACGATGTTTCATTCGGGCTGGGGCGGCGAGGCATCGACCCTGCCGTGGCTGTCCATAGAGCTGCGCGGGGTGTACGTGGTGACGCGCTTCCGCCTTATGAACCGCGCCGACTGCTGCAACCTGCGCCTGGGCAACGCGGAGCTGCGCGTCGGCAGCAGCCCAGCGTACACCTACGGCGCCAACGTAAGCGCCAACGCGCTGTGCTGGAGGCAGGCGGCGGCGCTGGGGCTGGGCGAGACGATCGACGTGGCTTGTCACCCTCCCTTGACCGGCAGCTGGGTCACGCTGCAGAACATGCAGAACGCCTCAAACGGCGACCCTAACATGTACTGGGCGCTTCACATCACTGAGCTACAGGTGAGCCGATAAGCGCGTACGGTGTGGTTGATTTTGCCTGTACAGTGTGCTACATGGCATCTAGAGCGGGCCCTGTAGCCGTGGCCGCCGGCAGCGGAGCAGCCGGCGAGTTTGTGCACTCTAAGCAAAGGCGCTGAAAGGTCCTCCGGCCAGCTGTTGCGTGCATGCGGGCGGGTAAACTGATGCGTGACTGGTGGAGGGAAGCACAGTGCGTGCCGGCTGCTGTTTGAACACGGCGCGCTCTTGGAGTAGGAAAGCGCGCGAATGTGGGTAGGCAGCGTCCTCCCGGCACGCGCGCGCACACGCGCGCGCACACCTCCTCCCCTGCCGGACCTGCCGTACTGGTGCCAGGAGCAAAGCGCTGGTGTAAGGACATATTGAAGGTGTACAAACGTATCGTTGGCAAGTGAATGAACCCAGGGATGTTGCACATGCCGACGGAGCGCACCGTCACGGGGAAACTCCAGCGCGAAGCCGCCAGGTTCCTGCCACCGTGGTTTCCAGTGGTTTCAGTTCAGTCAGGTTGGGTCCGCTGGTCGGATCAGGTCGCAGCGCTGTCGAAGGCAGTTACGCGGCCTCCTTTACGCACGCAGGTGTTCGGGTACGTCGTCAGTTGGATGCCGCCATCGCCTCCCAGCCCCGCACTCCCACCAGGTGCGCTCGGCCGGCCGGCGGGTGTCAACTGTCAACCATCTTTTGGGCTTTGAGCGCAATCAAATGTCGTGCTATGATGGCAATAGTAGCCTAATACACCACAGCACATCATATTGAGTGGGAGGTTTGTCGTTACCTTCTGGTGCGCGCCCGCACCCGCGCACCGCCCACATCCAGCAGGTGGCACAACGCACTCATACGAGCATGCGCATCATCTCTGCGGGTTGCTCCCCACCAACCAAGCACCATGCGCTGTTGGTTGTGGCTGTAACAGGCCAGGCTTTGCAGCTGACCCTTCCGGGTGCGCGGGTTTTTGCATGGGTTTCAAACAACTGGGAAGATGATCCATACGATGACATGTTTGGCGCCACAAAAGCAGTCGTCCGCCAGCGTGCACGACAATCGGTCGCAAGTGTCTTGCCTGCCGTGCTGGTGTTTTCCGCGCAACCATGTGCCTGACCTACATTACTTACAGGCACCATCACGGCTGGGCCAATCTGCGAAGGCTCCATGCCGTACAGCATAGGCTGTGGCGGCGGCCTCGTCATCACTAGCATCGTTCGCGCCATGTACGGCCGTACGGACAGCAACAAATGCCCTGGCGGCCCCATCTACGAAGCGTCGTGCCAGGCCCCTGGGTACGCCAGCACGGTGGCTGGCCTGTGCCTCAGCAGGACGTTGTGTTCGTTGAGCAATGCGTCGGTGGCCGACCCATGCCCGTACACCAGCAAGTACATAATCGTGTCATACACCTGTGGCGCCTCCATGCCGCCCCCAAGCCCACTGCCACCGCCGCCCAGCCCGTCACCGCCGCCACCACCGTTGCCGGCTTCGCCGCCGCCACCAGAACCGCCTTCGCTGCCACCACCGTCACCGTCACCGCCGCCGCCGCCGCCACCACTGCCGCCCTCACCGCCGCCACCACTGCCACCCTCGCCGCCGCCACCACTGCCGCCCTCACCGCCGCCGCCACTGCCACCCTCGCCGCCGCCACCACAACCGCCCTCGCCGCCGCCGCCACAACCGCCCTCGCCGCCGCCACCACTGCCGCCCTCGCCGCCGCCGCCACAACCGCCCTCGCCGCCGCCACCACTGCCACCCTCGCCGCCGCCACCACTGCCGCCCTCACCGCCGCCGCCACTGCCACCCTTGCCGCCGCCACCACAACCACCCTCGCCGCCGCCGCCACAACCGCCCTCGCCGCCGCCGCCACTGCCGCCCTCGCCGCCGCCACCACTGCCGCCCTCACCGCCGCCGCCGCCACCACCCTCACCGCCGCCACCGCAACCACCCTTGCCGCCGCCACCACAACCACCCTCACCGCCGCCACCACAACCGCCCTCACCGCCGCCGCCACTGCCACCGCCCTCACCGCTGCCGCCATTGCCACCCTCAACGCCGCCGCCACAACCGCCCTCACCGCAGCCTCCGCTGCCACCCTCGCCGCCGCCACCACAACCACCCTCGCCGCCGCCACCGCTGCCACCCTCGCCGTCGCCTCCACTACCGGCCTCGCCGCCGCCTCCACTGCCACCCTCGCCGCCGCCGCCACAACCGCCCTCGCCGCCGCCACCCCTGCCACCCTCGCCACCTCCTCCACAACCGCCCTCGCCGCCGCCACCACAACGGCCCTCACCGCCGCCGCCACCCCTGCCACCCTCACTGCCGCAACCACACCCGCCGTCACCGCCGCCTCCGGAACCAGCCTTGCCGCCGCCGCCTCTAACCGTACCACTGCTTGATATTCCTCCCGAGATGATTAACGAGACGCACCCCGTGGTGCGAAATGATGCCGTGTACGCGGCCCGAGCATGCCACGGCTAACAGCATCACGAATGGGGCGAACCGCATCACCGGGCAGCGTTTTGCGACCATGACTTTAGTGTCCACGCCCACAACGGCTTGATGTGGTCGCAAGGAGGGCGCACGCTATGTTGAGCTCCGCAGCGGGCATATGTAGCTTGGTGTTAGCCAGAGCAGCACCCGGGTTTCGTACAAAAGCCAACCCGGCCTTGATCGCCGCCAAAGTGAAGAGCCCTGTGACATGCCGACGTGCGTGCGTACGCAATACAGGCACAAACCCTCGTGCTCATAAGCCCTTCCCACTCCACACCCCACACCCCTCTGCTCGTCCCGCCCTGGGCTCCCCCCCCCCAGGCCGTCATGACCGTCAGCCGGCAGGTGACGCTCAACGGCAGCCTGCTGGCGTCTGACGACCCAGGCCTGGCGCAGCTGGTGGCGGGCGCAGAGAGTGTTGCCGTGCTATCGTACGGCCTGACCGTCCCGGTGGAGGTACGGCATTACATGCATCGTACGGCTGTGCCCCATATGCCCACCTCCCGACACCGCACTTTTTGTCTCTCTCACTTGGCTCACCACCTCCCGGCACCTCACTAGAGAGTGCGGGGGCCGGGGTCTCCCATCGCACATGCCTGTCAAGGAAGGCTGGCTCTGTGCCTGATGGCCTACTGGTCGCTTTGCGGAACGACCAGCTTTGGCACAGGGCTCCTCCTTGGGGCTGACTGGTTGATACCGATTCGACCCCGATAGATTGACAAACCAAAACTTTGCCCGTAAGAAGTTGGGGCCATACGTCGGGTCAAAGGGTGCCAGTCATCTGTGGCTTTACGTGCAATTGCATGGTAGTGTGTGTGTGTGTGTGTGGCTTTACGTGCACTTACATGGTAGTGGAAAAGCCTGATACATCAATAGTGGTGTAATGGCCGAAACCATCGGCATCGTCTGATTGGGTGAGCTCTTTTCCTGCCTTCCGCGCCGGCAAGCACGTGTGGTTGGGAGCCGCCCCCCCCCCCCAACACACACACACACACACACACACACACGCGCGCACGCACGCACAAACGCCGCCGAAATCCTCCAGCGGCCAGCTTGAACCCTGCCCAACGCTGTGCTGGAAGAGAAGTGCTAGCGGCAACGAGTTTGCCGGCGCCCGGCCTCTGCCCAAGTGCAACTGCCACGCCCGCCCGTGCATACACGCAGGTGGTTAGCTCTTTGGGCGCAGCCACGACATTGACGCAAGCAAATGGCAGCAGCGTTACGGTCGCGATCAGCTGCGACCAGAACTTTGTTGTCGCGTTCGTACGCGAGCTCGCACAACGGGCGCAGGTGCCGTACGATTACATAGCAAGCGCCACCTGTACGATTGGGGAAGACAGCAGAGCAGCACCGCCGCCTGCTCAAGCTGCCATGGGACACCATCATCGGCGGACGTTGCTGCAGGTAGGGGTCAGGCTGTAGTGGCCCCCCCAAAAAAACACACACACACATGCTGTGCCCGTTCGTTGCACGCATCGTGTGGGCGGTGTCGTCTCAGCCAGCCCAGCGCTTTGTCGACGCCACATACAGCCAGCTGGTGTGGACTTTGCGCCGTCCATCCTCGCTGGCGCCTTTCGGTACAGTCGGATTAGTTTGTTCTTCCCACGTCTCTTTTCTTGTAAACATACACACTTAGAAGAAGAAGATACACTGTTCTGAAAACTGTAATGCATGCCGTGGGCCGCGCATACCTGTGCCAGTGAGTCGCGTGTGTGTGTGTTGATGGCCGTGGATGGGAGATGAAGTGGAGGTGAATGTGTGTGACACACACACACACACACACACATTCTCAGCACTGCTTGAGCGGTTATGCATGCGTGCTTGGCGCTGCCACAATCAAGGCTCCGGACCTACGGCGTTGGTGTGCAGCTGCCGCTGGCTGCACACTCAGCCAGAGCGACAAGAGACGCCATCGGCAGCAAGCTGGGATAGCAGCTTGAGAAATTCTTGCGTGTCGGGTTGGGGGCTGTGAACCTGCACTTGAGCGGGGGAACCCTATGACCGGAGGATGATGACGCTGCGGCCGTCAATGAATGCGCGCGCAGGGCGCATGCTCCGCTGGCGACCGCAGCGGCAGCGGCGGCAGTAGCTCCTCGCCCCCGGTCAGGATGGTCAACGAGCTACAGGTGAAGCTGCAGGAGCTACATGCTTTGACGCCGGCAAGCCTTGGCACTAGCTCCAGCTCCACGTGGTGTGGTGCGGTAGCGCATTGCGCTACCAGACCGACCCTTTCTCCGTCATTAACTCATGGTTTACAACGCCAACTGCGGCGCAACATGGCAGACATTGATGGCAGACGACCGGTTATTTGTTCAAATGCTGAACATAAGCAAAGACATGCCATGTGATGCCTGGTGATGCTTTTTGGTGTGCCAGGTTATCATGCATGCATTCTAATCATGGCCGGGGCTCGAGTGCTCCGCAGTATCGTGCACTTGTTGGTGTACATCCCTGCTGTGCTTGGACGTGCAAACGTTGAGCCGTCCTTCCATCAGGAACTGACACTCTCTACGCCGCTGTTTGTGTACATCCAGGTCCCCGTCGGCAGCCCCCATGGCGCCGGCACGTGCAGGGACCGGGTGCTACAGGTGGGTGGGTTGGGTGGCCGTAGAAGATGCGCGCGCTGCAGACGCTTGATGGTGCGGGGCCACGATCGTACAGGCGCGCGTGTGTGCACAGCGCGGTGCAGTGCGGTGCTACCGACAAGCAACACACAAACACAAATTGAAACCTGGTAAAAGCCTTGTTAGTTGGCGGCGCACACTGCAACTGGGGCCGCCACTGGTAACACCCAGCGCCGTGTTGTATATGACGCGCATGCATCACCGCAACCCAGTTGACCACACGCGCCGGTGCCCGGGCTGAGGCCGTATGCCGTTGCCAGTCCACGCCACCAGCAACCATAACTTATGCTGGCGGACTTGCACCTGCGCCTGCCCCTTGAACGGCCCCGCTGCCGCTGTTTGCTTGTGGCCAGGCGCTGCAAGCGTGGCAGGCGGAGTCGGCGCCTGGCCGCCAGGTCGACAGCGGCCTGCTGGCCCTGTGCGCGCCAAGCAGCAAGGACGTAGGGGTGTCGACGCAGGTGAGGTGCGGAGGGCGGTTGGGTCATGGGCCGGGGTGGTTGGGTCATGGGCGGGGCGGTTGGGTCATGGGCGGGGCGGTTGGGTGCCACGCAGCGCGGCTCGCAGGTGGGTGGTGACAGGGTGGGCGGCTGGCTGCAGTCTTTGGCCAACGACGTGGCCTGCGGGACGTGCCCGGCGTCAGGCGGCCATCATCCGAAAGGCGTCAGGATGGGCTTCCATGAGCTCCTAACGGAGCGGACAAGGTCGTGTTGCGCTCAAGGCCGCCGATTTGCTGCACTCTACAGAAACCGGTCCCAGTACTGGGACGCCCTTGTCAAGGCAACACGGCCTTCAGGCCCCAGGCCCACAGGCCAGAGCGCTCAACAGCAATTACCGCTCGCCTAGCGAGGCGCACGGGGTCCGGGGGGGTCTGCGGCCAGTCCTGGGCGCTGCAGACTGTCTACGCGGCTTGCATAATCGCCTTGAGGAGTATGCGCAAGCGTACGTAGCCGAAACCGCTGGCTGACGCAGCAGCTAGATAGCCAGCATTTCAGGGTCGCTTTCCCCGGCCTGCACGCTGCTGCTGCTGCTGCTGCTGCTGCCGCTGCGTGACTCCCCAAGCCTAACTCTCACGAAGCACATAGGCCTGGTTTGTTGTCGTCTACAGTGGCATACAACGGCGGCAGCACACCAAACGCACTGCCCCGCCACTATCCGCGCGACACATGTTCAGCTCAGGTTCGCTGCACCAGTTTCAATCGTGCCTTGGCTTGGTCCTTCACTCGGTTGCGCACCCACCCGCGCCCCCCTTGCAGCTCCGCGTGGTGCAAAAAGTGCCGCTGAGCCAGATCGGTGTGCAGTCGTACGGGGCCACGTGCTCAAACGGCGGCGGCGGCGGCACGTTGTCCGTCTCGGGCAACGCCGCCTGCCAGGGCCTGCAGAACACAGCGGTGAGTTGCACAGTGCGCCGTCAAGCAAGGACACGTACATTCAAAGCATCAACAGTACAAACGTAGGTCAGGACAATGGCAGGCAATGTGGTGATTCGCTGAGCAGCGGTTCTCCACCTCGAAAACCTGCCAGCATATTGCTGCACACACGTAGAGGCCCAAACAGTGCTTGCGCCCTGGATTCCTCAACACCGTACAACCAGATTGGCACAAGATGCTTGGCCGAAGCGGAGCGGTGCTGCATAAAATGTTGTTTGTCAAGGCCTGCGGCTAGCCAGACGGTCGCACCCAGCAGTCGTATCCTGCCACTGACCCGTCCTGCCATGCAGCCACCGCCGCCGTCACTGCTGCCGCAAGACCAGTCACAGGCCCAGCAGCCCAACAGCCCATCTGGCGCCGCCGCCCCACAGCAGAGCAAGCGCCATTTGGTGGCCATCGTATCGGCGGTGCTTGTAGGCTGCGCCATGGGCGCGGCTGTCTTTGCAGTGTAGCCGTTGTGGTGGTCAAGCGGCGGCGCGCGGCGGCCAAGGAGAAGCATTTGCGCGCCCTGCAAGGCGCCGCTTATGCAACCGGCAACGGCGAAGCAGGTGGCGAATCGTCACCAGGTGCGTTATCTACCCCTGTAATGGGTGAGAGGTAACATGCATATGCGTGCAAGACCCAGACCATACTATCTGTTGTCGTGCGTGCTACACGTTGGCGCGCGCGCGCGTGTGTGTGTACAGCATCCAGCCACCCCAGAATGCCGCACGCGGGTTGCACTATGGTGCGGCCGAGCACCAGGGACCTTCGTAGCATAATCCTGCTGCGCCGGCAACAGCAACTGCAAGGCGTTTAGCCATGTCAGCGGCGGCACACGTGCAGGCATCTTGTGCCCTCCACCTGCAGGTGAGCATCATGATGGCGGCAGTGCGGTCGGCGGTGAGCGGCAGGCCCGTGCCGGTGGCCCTCCGTCGCGCAGCAGCACCGCCCAACGAGGCGTGGTGCTCATGCCACCGCCTACACGTTGTCTCCGGCCGCTATCGCGCACGCGGCCATCGCCAAGCACAAGCTGGATGCAGCTCTGGCGACACAGAAAAAGACTCTGGGCATCGCAGGCAGCGACCTCGGAAGCCCCGTGGGCGCAGCTGCGGACGCCGGCCGGGCCGGCGCTTGCGCGGCCGTGACGGCGTCTGCAGCAGGGGCAGCAGCAGCAGCCGATGATGCCCCGCGCCGCAGCGTGCACTTCTGTCCGTTAGTGCTTGAGATCGACACCGCCATCTGGCCCATCCGCCAGCTTGACGGCGGCCTGCAGGACGTCCGCTTCAAACGGCTTGTTGTGGAAGATGAAGAAGAAGACGATGAGGCGCAGGAGCATGCTGGCAAGGTGGGACCGCAAGAACTTGCACACTGCAGCGCATCAAGCACGGCGTTGCAATTCCTGAACGAGGGATGCTCAACAGTTCCTTCGTGCATTGGCACGAAGCGGCGGCGATTGGTCACGTAAGAGAGAATTCCTGAACCGTCGTCTTGGAAACAGAAGTCCCGAGAACCCGAAACACAGCACAACCTCCATCCACAGAGGTTGCTGCACGCAGAAGAGAATAAACGTTAGACCAGAACGGAAGTTGCCCCCCTGGGTACAATGCGGCAGTTATGTTATCTTCCCAATCTTTTGGAAGTTGTATCCTAGTTACTGACAGTGTGCGTGCGGCCAGCGTCACGTCCTAACACCGCCTAAGGGCCTGTCTGCCTGGTGGAGTGTTCGACTGCCACTCATTGTGTCGTAGCTCCAGCGCGCTCGCTGACTGCATGAATGCTGTTTCCACGTAACTGCGTTGACACCCCACGCCTCTGCGCGCTACCCGCTGCCGCACTGCCCCAGCACCATCCATCCATCCCCGTCCATCGCCGGTGCTGATGCTGCTGCAGGCGAAGGGCCCGCTACACCCTGCGGTACCGGAGGCGGCCAAACAGCAACCGGTCACCCATGCCGCAACTGGAAGAAATGGCGTGGCGGAATATGGGCTGTGCTTTAGTGCGACGGACGACCTCCCTGTCGTACACTTGAGCATTGTTGAGGAGACCTGCCAAAGCAACAGCAGCGGAAGTGCAGCCAGCACAGCAGCAGCAGCAGCAGGAAGGGGCCGGGAGGCTGCGGAGGCTAGGCCAGCATCATTGTGGGGCGTGGGGTCAGCAGCCACGCGCAGCAACCACCAGAGGAGATCCGGCGGCACCGCCGCCCCCCACGCAGCAGCAGTGGCATCCCCGTGGCAGTAGCCCTCACTCACCTGCTGTTTCCAGGTTCAATTCACAGGTCCACAATGGAGGCATGCACAATGCATCGCCTGCCGCAGAGCCGTCACAGCGCCAGCATCAGGCCGCTCGTCTGCGTGGTGCCAACGAGCCACCCACAGGGTACTCGCCCCCGTCGATGGATCTAGGTCCTGCAGCAAGGAATGGCTCTTCCCCCCAGGAGCCCCTCTCAACTGCCGCTACCGTCCCCACTACCGCCCGCTGCTGCCGCTGCCGCGGCAGCAATGGTGGTGGACGCGGACACGGGCGCTGGCGCCGTCACAGCTACCGTTGCACTCTGGGCGACGGAGCCCCGCGCAGGTGGGGGCACGTCGATGTGCGATGAGCCAACACGGCGCGGCACGCCACTCCCCATTAGTCAGCGGACGCCGCTTGGCAGGGCGCATGCATGCTCCGTCACCGACCGGAGCAGCCTGCAGTTTGTAAATCCGTAGTGTTCATGTACGACATTGTCCATGCTGCCGACGTGCCACTGTAAAAGGAGGGGACTCAGACCTTGCACCTGACCAGTCCAACCAACGCCCCCCCCAAAACCACGCGTTACGTGTCGCCCGAGGGAGCCATGCATCGGCAGTGGCTGCGGAGTAAGCAGGCTTCTGCCTCCCACGTATAGCCGGTGGTCCCGTTGGCCTGGCGCGCGCACACAAAACATGGTCGGTTCTCGCCCGCCCATGGCATGGCATGCCTTTACAAACCGGCCCGCCCATGTAGGGCCTTCCAGCTAACACTCGTCTGGCGTCCGCGGCGCTGGTTGGAACGGCTAAAGAAACCGGATGCAGCGGCGGCGGCGACGGCAGGGCCGGTCAAAGCCTGTGGGTCCAAGTTACAGCAGCAGGTGATTGATTATGTGTTGGACCTGGTGGCCGTCATCGCACGAAGCACATTCCGAAGACCTGATTGAATTGTAGCCTTGATAGGTAACACCCTGTTGCAGCAGGCTCTTGTCATAACGTCCACTGCACAGGGAATGCACGTATACAGGGAATGCACGTATGCCTTAATGCACCATTTTTGACCAGGTTGTCACATATGCCGCACCTGTGGAACAGTGCCGTCTGGCGGTTGATGTGGAGGCGGGAGAGCCCTGCTTTATTGCTCAATCGCCGCAGCGTACCCACCTCCATTGCAGCACGCTAGAACATAACTGTAGTCCTACCGTGCGCAGGTGTCAGGACCCCAAGCGCCGAAGCGCTGGTCTGCCGCCGGTCACCTCCCTACCAAGCCTGTCCGCGCGTGGCCAGCCCGACCAGCTCCCCGCGCGATGACACGCAGCCAAGCACCGCCGAGGGCTACAGGAGCAGCAGCAGCAGCAGCAGGCACAGGTGGTCAGAAGGTGGCCAGCACGCCCGGCAGCTACAGCGCGGAAGGTGGCAGCCGCTGCAGCAGGCCCACAGGCTGCCGCCAAGCGTCGCTGCGCCGGGCGCCAAAGTGTTCCTGGCGGAAGTGGCACAGGTGCAGGCCCAGGCCGCCGTACAACGTGCTGAACATCATGACGCTCCACATCACCACGTGCTTGCGGGGCGGGACGCCCTCGTCGATCTGGCCCTGGAGGATGAGGTGGGGCGCTTGTTCCACCATCAGGAAGGCCGCCTGAGCTCGCCTGGCGGGAGCATCATCACCCCCCTACCAGGAGCCGGCTGGCGGGCGGCTTGGCCGCCCGGCACTGGCACAGCATAACCGGCGGAGGCTTCCACGGGCACGGTATGTTGCAGACGCCGTTGCGGCGAGCATACACGGCAAGCTACAAAGCGCCCTGTCATCACTGCGCGCACGCAGGGACGCAGCACTGGAGGTGCAGGCGTTTGCCGTACCTTGGGGACTGGGCCGCAATGCTTGGGCGTGCCGTAGGGGTACTGCAGGGGTCGCTGGCATCTCGGGTTGCGGTGTCCCTATCCGCTGGCCAGACCAACCTGCTGGACTCCACAGTAGCAAAGGCCATATGCGGCTACTACTGAATTAGCCTTGTCCTGGCTTTTGACCTCCGGCATAGCAGCATTGCGTTGCTATAGCGCTCCCTGAGCGGAGTTTGATCTATCCGTGCTGCGCTGAAAGCTTCCCCAGACTGGGCCCGTCATTGCCTCCTCCTCCTTCGTGCGCCACCATCACATGATGAGCGGGCGGGCGGCGGTGGAACCTCGACGCCCCGTGTTATGTGGATGGGGCCCCTCCTGCTGCACCGGGCCACCCGCCCACCAGGCCTCCCTGCGCCGTCCCCATCAATGCTTGGGCGAGCGCCGCCGCCGAAGGACGGCGATGAGCTCGTGCTGCACCGGCGGCTGACTGCCACAAGCCCTGGCAGCGCTCCGGAGGGGGGCAACAGCGCCGCTGCAGCCGTTGCTCCGCGCGCCGCCAACGCAGTACAACCTGGGCCCGCTGCAGCCCTACCAGCAGCACACCAGGCGCTGTAGGTCAGTTCATCACCAGGCGACCGCAGGACCTGCCCCGTTGTACCTAGAGCCATTGGCGGACGGCGCGGCTTTTGTGAGCGTAGTCTACGGGCATGCTGTCGGCAATAATGCTCGCCCGGGTATACAATGGAAGGTAAACGCAACTTTCACTTCACGACGCGGCAGAGCAGTTGCTCATGTCACATGCAACCACCATGCGTTGTATGCCCGCCGTTTAGTCCTTGGTGCATCAGCCCAGGCATCAGTGCGTTGATTGCGCTGTTTGCGCCCTTTGCTTTGTGCTCTTACTGTCCGGCGCAGGCATCCCCCGGCCCGGCCCGGTCAAGCGGCACACAAATCAAGCCGGGCAACGCGGTCAGGATGCAGTGCCTTACGCTGCAGCGCCGATAGACCGCGTCAGCTCGCCGCGCGACTACGGAGCGTCCCCTACAGCGCTGCGGGGTGTGCCTGCTCACGCTGCAGCGTGGTGTTGGGGCCCGTCGACACCACGACAGCAGCCGTAAGCGTGAGCGGGCGCGGTGCCGCGTGCGGACCGACCGCCTCGTGCGCAGTATGGGCCACGGCCGATCGCAGTCGGCCGATCAGCCTACAGGCGGGGTGGGGCCGCGCCGCGCGCACCTGGCTGGCTGGCTGGCTGGCTGGCTGGAGTGGGCATCACACGTGCGCCGCAGTGCGCGCTGAAACGCTTGCTGGCCTCATCGGAACTGGGCTCAGCAGGATCGTTGGCCAAAGCGCTGCTGCTGCGGCGGCCGAGCAGCGCGCCTTGGCCTGTATGCGCTGCATGCGGTACGTTGCACGTACGCTTTCTAAACCTCCTGCGTCGTATGCGTCCCATTCCAACGCATTCATTTGCCTTACTATGCTGTGTTGATGGAGCCCGGCAGTACTCCAATGCATTGAGTACATCATCGGTACTATTAGCGTTTGGACCTAGTGGGCTGAATCGTGGGCGCACTGCGGGTGCATGGTTTAGAATGACGACGATGATGATGATGATCCACTGATCCTCGTGCGAGGATGCACTAATGGATGTGAACCGCGAGCATGGGTTGCCCGTTGGGACTGCAACAAACGCACATGGCAGCCACCGCTGCAGCGCTTCGCGCGGTCGCTGTGGTGCACACCTGGGTGCACACCTGGGTGCAACCGGACGCGCTGCGCCGTCGCCGCTGCAGGAAGGTCAGCTTGACCGTCGTTTGCGAGTGGCAGAGGGTGTTTGCAACCAGATGCCTGTGTTGCTGACAGACCACCAGAGTACATCCAGTCAGCCGTATTGGCAGGATCTGTGGCGTGTAGTTGCTGGTAGTTGACGTGTGGTGCGCGCAGGCTATGCTGGCGACACAGGGTAAGACAGAGTGTTCGTACATGATCTTTTGACAACAACCTTGTTTCGAAACCCATGCTTGCTGCGTGGTGAACCCTAGTGGGCTGTGACTGACTGCAGCGCAGGACGGTAGCATCATCGTATGGTGCCGATTTGGGGCAAGTCGCCGAAGGGAATAACGAGTGTGCTCGTTGGTTCGTGGCGGCGGGGCCCCTAGGTCGGCCTTTTCGGTGCAGGGATCAGTGCAATCCGTTCGGGGAAGAATTCGCACTGCTCTGCTGGGCGTCTTTGCTGCGTGGCAGTGATATGATTTGCCGATCGCTCTGTCGTCCTTGAGTTCTCGGCGGCGCCCAAGCTACGCCTAACCTATCTTCATTCCATCCTAGACCGTCCTATCTGAACTTTTCCTATTCCAAAGAAGCGTGTCATACGTGCAAAACACCAGTAACAAGGAGCCCACCGGCAACGAAAGCGTTGTTGTGCATGCCGGACGCCTTTGATCGGACATCGCGGAATAGTCATCAAGGCCGCCGAGACATGCTACTGATGATGATGAGTGTGACGGGACATCACGTCGATACGAGCGACCCACAAGGGCGACTACTGGCAACGGAGTTGCTTGTGGCTCACACACCTGCACACACCACGTCCAGGAGGCGCGACTCGAACTGCGCTCCCTTGCTTCAGGTGATGGCCAGGAGCGCGGGGTCCGGCTGGGCGACGACGATGTGATCCATCCAGCCGGCACTGCACCGCGTGCCGCGTGCAAAACCGTTACTAGTCGTTACAAGGACGCGCGCAAGACGTGCGCAGGGTGTGGTGCGCGCATCACTTTGGCCGGAAACGCAGGTCGTGTCGTCAGTGCGGGACAACAACAATGTGGGCATACCGTACCGTACGCAATTGCAGTCACCGTATGTCAGCTGTCTGTCGCCCATGCACCACGCTGCTGCAAATGCGCCTACGCGCTCGCACTGTCACTATCAAAGATCAGCCCCGTCTGGCGGAATGCTCGTGTAGCCGTCCCGTGCGCGTTGCAACTCGTCTCCAGCCAGGCCAAAGCCAGGCTTGACCGGCCGAGCTGAAGAACTACACCTGGGCCAACTGCAAAGCCAACGACGAGTATGCAACCCCCAGCAGGCGCACACCCACGGC
This sequence comes from Ottelia alismoides, assembly GCA_037367405.1. Classification (NCBI taxonomy): domain Eukaryota; kingdom Viridiplantae; phylum Streptophyta; class Magnoliopsida; order Alismatales; family Hydrocharitaceae; genus Ottelia; species Ottelia alismoides. Next base: position 46,192 of record JAZKJV010006224.1, read on the forward strand.
TCAACGGCGTACACACCATCACGCGAGCCACTGAAACAAAGTGCTCGCCGGCGCCAGGCAGCCAACAAAACGCACGGCCCTACCTGCGTAAAAGCATTTATGCACCGCAACATCAGCGCCCGTGGCCCTACCCCCCGCTTCCTGGCTGCCTTACGCCGGCAGCGCTCCTCTTGTCGGGGACAAGCAGGGGGTGAACGCTACACGCCTATGGTCCTCATGGTCCGCGATCATGGAACCCGCAAAGAGCGTGCAGGGGCACAACCGTCTCCAACCCCAACCATCCCGAGTCACAAGCCCATGGGCCCTCCTATTGGACGCAATCATACTAATCACAGTATAAAGAATGGCAAGCCCGCCAGGCTTTCCTGTATCGTGAGAAGCCATATAGGGCCACAGCAGCGCCGTAATCTCATCGAACTGGGAGACTGTCATTGAGAAGTTTGACGGGCAGCGCCTCTGGGCCACGGTGGCACGGTACGGCAGCGCGGCCGCCATCGCCATCAACAAGCAAAGTCGCCACGCGCCGCTCACGCTACAGCTTTCGCTGCTGCTACTGCGGTGGCAGTTGCGGCAGGTGCAGATGGCCTGTGGCACCCCCGTGGTGGTGGTGTTCCTGCTGCTGCTGCTGCTGCTGCACATCCTGCTGAAGTTGTTGGAGCTGGTGCTGCTGCTGCTGCTGTGGCGGGGCCGCGACGGGCTGCTGCTGTAGATGGTGCTGGTGGTGCTGCAGCTGGGCCGGCACAACCATGGGCACCTGCTGCTGCTGCTGAGGGTGCAGCATCTGTCCCACAGCTGTGAGCGCGCCTGCGTGCATCGACCAAGTCACACGCACATTAAGAAGAAGAAGATACGCTGTACTGAAAACTGTATGCATGCAGTGGACCACGCATACCACACGCACATACACAACATGCATCGTGCGGGCTCAAGACCCCGCCGAAAACAGTCGGCTCGGTAGTGGCATATCACAGTGGGATCTGGCGCCGCGCCACGCCGCCGTGCACGCCGGCTGTCGGCCTGCTGCTCCTGTAACGCATGGCCGACAAGCACCTTCCAAGGCAGAACAGCAAAATGCTGTGGGTATCCCATCCCATTCGGACTGCTTGCCCCGCCCCCGCCCCGCCCCGCCCCACGTCTCCGTCTGCGCTGACCGCATACGAGCGGAAACGCCGCCCACCCAGCCGGCCGGCCGGCGCTGGCCATCCCAAACCGCTGCCGCCTGGCCTCACCCGCAGCCTGCAGGAGGGCCTCCGGCGCCAGCCCGGGGCCGCCCTGGAGTAGCAAGGGTGCCGCCTGCGGGAGGGGCCAGGCAGTCCATGATGGGACGGACGACGCCCACTCAATAAACTGTCCGGGTGCACGTGCACTGCTCTGGTGAACGCGAGCGGCAGAGGGTCAGCGGTCAACACGCGGCGTCACACGGCAGCACTACCGGGGAGGCGCAACCTTGCGGTTTGCGCGCCGAATCGGCTGACAGAAATGCACTTGGCCGAGCCACCATGCTCGCCACATGCGCGCTCGGTCACACCGTGTGAAGCAGAGGGCATAGCTCCAAGGCATGTGCGCGGTCCAAGTTACATGTCCACACACCCACACACCGGCACTGCTACCGTTTACGGTGCACAGTACGGCAGCAAGACCCGACTGGCTCTTCCGCGCTGTTGTGCAGCGCGGAATACTCCTGGCTGTACGACATGGCTGACGCATGTACGGTCCGGGCGCCCACCTGCGGCAGCTGGTGATGGTGCACGTGGTGCTGCTGGTAATCGACCTCCACGGCCCCCGGGCCGTGCGCGTGCTGCTGCTGCTGGTGCTGCTCCAGGGCGGCCAGCCCCTCTGTGCCACCGGCGGTGGGTGCCATCCCCGGAGCATGCACGTAGTGGCCGCTCGCGGCCGCCGCCTGCAGGAAGACAGGAAGGCAGATAGGGGAAGGGTAGGAGCGCGCCTTACTGCGCCTGCAAACGCAAAATGCTGCGGCTCTGCAGAACCCAGCGCACTTCCAATGCCGCGCGTTTGCCTGCCTGGCTGCCAGGCTACACCACAGCACAGAGGGGCGGAACGTGCGTTGTGCGTGCCGAAGCGATCGGCTCCGGCGCAAAGCCAACGCCGCGTACGCCTGCAGCGCAGCGCAACAGGGCCGGAGCAAGCCAGCCACAGCGGCGTGCCATGGACCTGTAGCACCACCTAATGGGCGCACCTGTAGCACCGCCGCCACAGCTTGCGGGTCGGGCTCTTCACCGGCGGCCCCTACGGCCTCCAACATGGCCGCCGTCAGCTGCGCAGACACCGGGAGGTGGGGGAGGGAGAGCAACAGACAGCAGCACAGAGGCAGGAAGTGGAGGGCTTCGTGCCGCGTGCTTCAGTGCGCCGCCACACCTCGCCGAAGCGCTGTGTGGCCATGCGGCCTGATACTGTCTGTGCGCATGAACAGCGCAGCCAGCTACACGTTACACAGTATCCGCCCGCCCAGCTTGGGCATCCCCGCACCTGGACCGCGTCTGTCGCGCCGCCGCCTTCCTGCAGGTCCGGCGGCTGCGCGCCCGCCGCCGCCGCTGCTGCCACGGCCGCCGCCTGTGTCATCATCATTTCCATGCCGCCAACCCCTGACGGCCCGGCCGCTCCAGGGTGGTGCTTGACGAGCATCTCGACAAGGTCGCGGTGGTCCTTGGTGCTCATGTGCTCCTGGTCCAGCAACAGGGTAACGTCGCATGACACGCCGGCGTCTTTGCAAGTACAGTGCAAGCTAGCTACAGGTGCTGCCGTGCCGTGCTGGGGTGGGGTGGGGTGGGGTGAGGCGCCAGACGGCGGAATTTGAAATCAGCGCGCGGGCGCGCGAGGGGTTGCATCAACTGACGGTGATGGCGGTTGGTTCGGGTAACAGGCAGCCACGCCAAGGCCAGCACCATCAGGGGTTCTGCATACCTTGAGCGCACTGCGTTTGCCGGCTCTGCGTGTGTTGGGCCACGTCCAAGAAGCAGCGTGGGGACGTTGCCGATGGCACAGCGGGGTACAATCAGTCAGGGGCAGCAGGGCGGCGATGATTCAGAGCGCTTCAGCTCCAGGGTTCAGACTACTGTCGCCGGGCATGCGATGATGTCAGTCAGCAGCAGGGCCAGCCGCCCAGCACGGCTTGTGGGTCGCCAACTTAGCTGATGCGATGCAGAGGGAACAAGGTTGCATCAATGTTTACTTTTGGCATGTGTAGGCGACTGTTGCGCCGGGCCAGGCCAGGGGGCGAGATCAGCGCGCAAACGGCGCACGCGGGGGCCACAGGGGCACATCCCACCGAGCAGGGGCTGCTGGGCTGGGATACTTACTTGTATCCCTTGGCCATGAGGTTGTTCTTGCCAGCCTGGCGGCACAGCTTGCAGAACACCAGCCCGCGCTGCCGCGTGTCGGGGTCGCCCTGTGACGGTGCACGCGCGCGCCCGAACGGACGCACGGACGCGCGAACCGGGCGGGGTTGTCGGGGAGCGGGGGCCAGGGAGGGGGAGGTGTGTATGTGTGGGGAGAAGGCGAAAGGGTGAGGGGGAAGGTAAGGCACACAGTTCAGCGAGCTGCTAGGTGAGGGGCGGCGCGCGCGCGCGAGAGAGAGAGAGAGAGTGTGCGGCGTCCCAGCCGTTTGCGGTGGACCGGACCGGGTGGAAGGCGGTGGCTGTTCCCTTGTCAGGGTGCCGTTCGCGTCAAGCCCTGCGCCGTGCGCTTCAACCGCGTGTAAAGGCGGCAAGGAAACAGGCAACACGCAGCAGCAGGATGCGTGTGTTTGCCCAGGCGCACTGCGTCCGAGTGTACGGCGCTGTGCGCATGCAAGTGGACCAGGGGTGGCAGTGTGCCGTACATCAGCCTCACTTGAGCGCAACCTCCACCCAGGTGTCCCTGCGGCCAAAGCGCAGCGCAACACAGCACAGCGTGCCGTAGAGTAGCATAGCATAGCATAGCACGGTGCAGTGCAGCCAACGCAGGCACGGGATAGGCGATGGTGGAGAACGGTGTAAGCCTTGCAGAGGCGCGCCTGACCTGCACTTGGTCCTGAGCTGGCCATTACTGGAGCACGGCGCACGCGGCCGTCTGATTGCCCATTACCGCCCCCTGGCCCAACCGGCAGAGCTGGCATGGCATGTCGTGTGGCGGTGCCCACGTCGAGCTGTGTACACCAGGCAGATTCCCCGCCCTGACTGACACAGATGAAGGGCATGCGACAGGCCATCCCCCTGTTGGCGTTGCGCGGGGCGCTGCGGCTCAGCGTGCCGGCCGGTTGCGGCCATCAGCGCACGCCCCACCCCAAAGCCACCGCGTCTCGCGCCGAAGCCCCCATCCACGCAGCCCACCCCGTCACGTCGAGGCTCCGTCCGCCCGCCGCCCCCTCTCGCCCACCGCGCCACAGTTCCGCACGCCATCCCGTCCCGTCCCAACCCACCCACCCGTTGGGCAGCTTGAAGTCCGGGTCCTCCTCCCAGGCCTGCTTGGCGTACTCGTAGTACAGCTTGCGGTCGCGCTTGCTGCTGAAGTCGCCGCCCTCGCCGCCGCCTTCGTCAGTGCCGCCGCCGGTCACCGCCGGCCCGCCGCCGCCCTGCGCGCCGCTGTTGCCTTCCGACGCGACCGTCACCACAGTGGTGGCGGCGGCGGCGCCGCCGCCGCCAGCTGGCTCCATGGCGGCGCTGCCTGTGATGGCGGTGGTGGCAGCGGGTGGCGGCGGCGGCGCCGGCCGTTGAGGCGTTGTCCCATGTCGACGCTGCGGGCGTTCTTGCGGCCTACCGCTTGCTGCGTGGCGCCAGCGGGGGCATGGCGAACCGGGGCAACGAATCGGGTGTGTGTGGGAAGCGGGATCACATGGGGTGCGCAGGGGGTGGGGTGGATTGGGGGGCAATGCTGGTCACGCGTTGGAGGGCGCCGAATGGCCAGAAGCGTAACCGCGTGATTGTGGGAACACCCTTCGATGCAGCAAGGCGCGCAACGCAGCACACCCTTACTCTCGCATCTCAGTTGGCAAGGAGTGCTGCTTGTGTACGCGCCGGCCAGGCAGGCGCGCAGTTGCATTGGGCATCAATATAGGACAGTTGGGCACACCAAGGCACTGAGGCACGTGCAAGCTGCTTGTGGCAAAAGGCATCTACGCGTCACCTCTGCTGCGGCCAAGGGCGATGCGGCCCCACTTTGCAAAGCTGCAGCCAGGTCGCACAAAACCAAACGCGCAGCAAGGGCGCTGTGCCGTGCGTGCGTAGGTTACCGCGGGTGTGCATTTGTAGCGCCTTATACGTACAAAGGTGCAAGCACACACGCCAGGAGTGCATGGCGCATGCGTTTTTCCGGGAGCGTCGTAAAGCTGCGTGGAGGTGTGCTTCTGCGGCATAACTGGGTCGGGCCAGCAGGGCAGGCGGCAGCGGTTTGGGGAGGCGCCGCGGTTGCTTACAGCTGTTGCTCTGGCGCTGGCGCCCCCGGCCACCGGCTGGCGGCTGTGCCGCGCGCCAAGCAGCAGACTGCGCACACGTGCCACCCACCCACCCACCCACCGACCGCCAAACCGCTGCCGCCGCCGCTTGCGCACCGCATACCCACCACGCGCGGCAACCGCCAGTGCAAGGCATACGACATTATTGTACGACGACGTTGCGAGGTCAAAGGATACTCATCTGGTGGGCGGCTTGTACCGGAAACACACCCGCAGCACACGTCAACAAGCAACACGGCACCACCTGCGAAAACAATACAAGTCATGCGCACAACGGGAGGGTCTGTCCATTACCAAAACACCTACTCCGTAGGCGGAACACAGGACAAAGCGTTGACCGCTGGAATCGGAGCGCGTGGAAAACATCGATTGCCGTACACTGACCACGGGACCCACGCACCCTACAGACCCGCCAACCAACCCACACCGCCTGGCTGCCGATGCAGCCCGCTGACCAGGACACGCACGCAGCTCGCTCACTGCCCGTCAGCTGCCAGCCATGGCCCCGGCCTGGCCGACCACCTGGTCCCGCCCCGCCTGGGCGCCTACCTTGACTTGCATAGGGCCCAGCCCCGCCGACAGCTCCATGATGAGCTGGTCCACGGTGCGCATGCGGCAGTAGCCGCGCACCGCCGCCACCGCCGGCTCTGCCGCTGCTGGCTGTACGTCACCGTACAATCCGGTACGAGCGTCACGTAGTAGCCAAGGTCGCAGGCGTCCATGACGGCGTGCGCAACGCACTGGTCGGTCACACAACCGGCGATGATGATGAACTTCTTGTCCATCGAGCGCAGGATGAAGTCGATGTTGGTCGAGTTAAAGACGCTGCTACTGGTCTTGGAAATGACCATTTCGTCGAGGTCGGGCTTGAGGGCGTCAATGACCTGGGCGGAAGGGTGGGGGAAACGGGGCGGCGGCCGCGGCGGGCGGCAGTGGGGATTCAACGCTTCCGGCCCCGGTCGGCGACGGCGGGCGAGGCATTGGCGCCGGTTACAATCAAGCGCATGTGGACAATACAAACCGCATGTGCGAAAGTTGCGTTTTGTACCCACCATTCCGGGTACTAGCACGTTTACCCGTAGACGTTGCGCTTGCCTGCGTGTGCAAGCCTGCCATTACAGCGCGACGCATCAGGCGTTGCTAGTCTACTGCACGCCGGGTCGCTGCCGTATGGCGACGATGTATAAACGCTCATGCCGGCATATGTGCCGGCCATGCGCCGAATCCAGCAGGGCGGGCAGGACCAACGCCTGCCGTACGGCGCCAGGGTTCGTCAGCAAGCACCCGCGTACCACGGACGTCAGCGCCCCACCTTGGCGTCCCCATGCGCCTGGAGGCACATGAAAGCCGCTGATCTTGTAGTCCAGCGACCTGTCCCTGCCGTCCTTGGTGGCGCTCTGTATCACCGTGTACATAACCTCGATGCCTGCCGTGCGGCAGTGCTGCTGCAAGCGAACCCATTGCGGGATTGCCTGGTCCACCTTCTGGTAGAAGTACAATATGTCGGGATCCTGCAAGGCAGCGGCGTCGCAGCGAACGCCGGGCAAAGTTGTTCGCAGGAGGTTGCATGTTTTGGCCTCGTCCTCGTGCGAGGTGAGGAGCGTAACCTTGGAACCCTTGCTTCAGCCCTGAAGCATGTCGCAACGGGCTCGGCGCTAAAGCCTCAAAGCCAGCGTCACTCAGGTAAGCCGGCTGCAAGATCCTTCCTTCCACACAACAAGCACGGAACAACACGCACGCACGTTGTGTTTGCCTTGCGCGGCATGCGTCTTGTACAGGTTCCCGCCCTGTGGCAGGTGTAGTTCTGTGTGTCGATGAACAGCAGTACGGTGTGCTGCGGCACGACGGCTATCTCCCGGAATTGAGTCTGCGGCACGAAGAAGGCCATCGCCCCCTCGGCCCGTCCCCAGATGTGTGACCCAGATACAACAAGAACGCTCGCAGCTGCACCTAAAGACTACGGATAAGTTGCTGTGTTGCGGCCGACCCCCTTGGCCGCTGTGCTGTATGCCTCTTTCCTCTTTCCTCTTTGGCGCAGGAACCGGCGGTGGGGCACCCTCCTGGACAGACTGCTACTGCCTTGGCTTCCGTACTGCCTAGCTGAGAGACGTGGCAGGCTGCAACATTGTCGCCACCGGCCAGCGCCGGCGCCCTTTGCTGGGAAAGCTAATGGAAAAACAAGTCTACGCATGGCGACCTCATGGTGCGATGGCCCCATCTGGGCCCCCGCATGGCATGCGTAGTCACCCGGGGCGGCGATGTGGGTAGGCCAACATCGACCATCACAACGCCAATCGCGCATGGCCAGCCTACGCGGTTGGTGCGGTGCGCTGCGGCGCGTGAAGGCTGCCAGCCAGCGGCGAGCATGTGTGACTAGGGCGGCGGCGGTGGTGGCGCTGCGCTGCGTTGCGCTGCGGCTGCGCCGCCAGCCAGCCAGCCCTTGGCCCTCTCGATCGCATCGGGCCACCACCACAGCACAGCGGGTTTGGCCGAATGCCGCCCGGCCAGCGCTGAACTCCCAATCAATCAACAGACCCCACAAGTGAAGGCCCCCAGGTCCATCCGCACTCCGCACTCCGCACACCCCCCGCGCACACCGCACCATACCACACAAAGCAAAGCAGGCGCGCTCGCCACACAGCGCTCGGAGTGCAAGCACGTCAACCTCCAAACGCGAGCCGCCCGTGTCAGCGGCCCGATGCGGCAACGTTCCCTCTGCAGCCTGGTCTAGTCTGCGCCGCAACACCGCATTCACTGGTCTGGGCCGGGCAGGCAATGCCTATACGGCGCGGTAGGACGCGCCACGACGCGGCACAACACGATCTTGGCGTGCGCCACTGACGGCCAAAGCCTTGCACCCAAAACACATGCTCAACCTGTTAAACGAGACACACTCTGCGCTCTCGCGCAGCTCGCACATCGAGCGCGTGCAACAAACCCACCCACCCAAGCAGCTAGACCCGCGCTGCGCGCTTGCCCTGCGTTGTACCAACCTGTTCTGCCTTTCCTCCTGGTCAAGCGAGGCGCTCACATACTTTCGGTGCTTTGATCACTTGTGCTCATGCGTTGCAATACCCCGTCACGTCTCTGTCACTCCGCCCAGTCAACCGCGCTGCAGTTCCAAAAGCACAGACAGGGCCCCTCACGCATTCGTGCTGCTGCCACGCCGCCCCCCATCTACATTTGGCAGCACCACACCACTCCGCGTCAACGCAACTCCACCCCAACTCCGCATCCAATTCAAAGCAGCCCAAACACTCTCACCGATCCACCCATGCTCCGTATGCCAGCAGCTGCAGGGCAGGCCCGTCCCGCCCCTTCCCGCGCTACTGCTAGAGCTGCTCCTGCACGTACTGCAGAAGCCCCTGCAGCCCCACGTTGAGCGTGTGGAGCAGGCCCAGCGCGTGCAGCACCTCGAGGCTGATGAGCAGGATGATGACCACTTCGTACACCTCGCTCTTGTTGCTCTTGTGCAGCTCGATCAGGTACTTGGCCTGCTGCCGGATCTCCTCGAGCTGCGCGCACAGCGGTGAGTGTGGGTAGGAGGGGGGGGGGCCGGGGACGGGGCGGGAAGGAGCCCGGGCGGGAGGACTAGGTGTCGATGTGCAGCGCCAGGCCAAGCTCATGAGATTTGGGTTGGAGGATGGTTGGAGGATGGGAGAGAGGTCCATCTGGGCCGCCGCCGTGATCTAGCTAGCATTGGCATGCATGCACGGTACCGATTTCAAGCGCAATGATGCAACACTGTAGCCGAAGAAGCTAAGCTCCCTTGAGCCAATGCGCCCCGCAGCTGCTGTATGGCTCGCAGGGTGCGTCGTACAAGGTACGGACGGTAGCGGGTGCCTGCATGGCGGTGTCATATGCGGTGCACGCGGTCCTGCTCCGAACACCTTTTGCTCCAGCAGCTCGAAGCGGTCGTCGATCTCGTAATCGTCGCGCATGCCCTGCAAGCACAAAGCGCGCGGTGGTGGTGGGTCAACGCGTCAGGAAAGGAGAGAGGGACAGCACGGACGCCGCAGGCTGTCCGGGTTCTAATACGCATACGCAATGCCTTCAACAGCGAAACGAGATGAGCACCGGCACAGCCCGCGCGCGCGAATCAGGTCCGACTGCCGCCCGAAAGCAGGCCGGCCAAAAGAACTTGCAAGCAGCTCGCGACGTCGCGCGCCCCGTGCCTGCGTTGGTTGGGCTGTTGCGGGGAACACGCTGTTTAGACAGGGAGCTTCGACGACGCGGGCGCCGCTTCCGCGCGAGCGGAGTTAACGAAGCGAGGTGCGGTGAAGAACCGCTGTTACGCGCCTGCCTGCCTGCGCAGCAAGAGCGCGTGGCCCAGCACGTGCCACGCCGCGCCTGCCTGCCTGCCCTGCCTGCCTGCGCCAGTTGGATTGACATCGTACCTGCCACACCCTGTCGTGCTTGTAGCTGTCCCAGGCGGCCGTGCTGGTCTCGTGGACGCGCAGCTTGAAGGTGAGGTGGCTGAACAGCTGCGAGCTGCGCGCGGGACGGGACGGGACGGGAGGCGCAGCCAGGTGCCGCAGCAAGTCCTCAGAACCGACGTTGCGGAAAACCGGTAGCGTGATGAGCGACGTTGGACGGGGGTGTTGATTTGCACGCCCGCAGCCGTCACGTCCTGCCACGCTTCCTCATGCAGAAGCTTGCAGCGTTTGCAACGCAACGCGCACTCAAGGCACACACGCCAGGTCCTACTCAGGGCAAACGCACCTGTCTGCGAGCATTGTGGCGAGCTCCTGGGTGTGCGAGGTGGATGTGCCGCCACCCCCCCGGAGAAGATCTTCCGTACGAAGCGTCCGCCAGCCGCCCCAAACTTGGTGTCGATGTAGTTTGGCAGGTCAAGCATCAATGCGTACACTCTGCGGAGGGGGACGCGGGGGTGGGAGATGCAAACAGCGCGAGTGCTGCTGGTGATGATGATGGCGACCGCCTTGTGTTGCCCAAAAGACTAGGGGCCACGACCGAGGCCTTGCTGTGCTGTAAGGGCAGTGCTGCCTCGCCTCGGCAGCATTCACATGTGCGATGACCTGGACAAGGTGTCGGATGTGCAGGTACAAGAACGCCGGCCGCCCCGCGCGAGGCCAGTGTTTGCATGCAGCCGCGGTGACGCGTGTGAATGCGCAATAAAGCCACTGGAGTCCCCAACCGTTTGTCAAGCACGGGGCCTACGGCCTCGCCCGCCGCCACAGCGACTACGGTACGGCACCCACCCACCGCTGCAGCTTCAGTCTGACTGCGCGTTGTAGTAGCGTATGGCGGCGCTCTGGCCCCAGCACACGCGCGATGATGTCCCAGGTTGTTGAAGTTCCACTCCTGCGCGTGCACCAGGCCGTGCACGGGGGCGCGGCTCGGGCTGGTACAACGGTACTTGCCAACATGTACTTCACAACAGCCGGCGTTTCATACGCCCTGCCCGCCGCCGGGCGCAACGCGTCATACCGTTGTGCTCACGTACTCACGGGGGCGCGCTCGCGCGGATGCTACGGCACTTGCCAACATCTACGCTTAAGCCGTTCACAACAGCCGACGTTTATCGCACTGCCAGCCGCCGGGCGCAACCCGTTCATACCGTCCCTGCTCACGTACTCACTGCATTAAGGATACACGTATGTGCAGCCCGCCGCGGCTGCCGCGTGGCCCTACCTTAAGCACCCGCACAGTCGTGCTCCTTCCTGTAGTAGCCACTCATGGTTGGTCGTACTACCAGCAGCATGTCTGCGCGCGGGGCCCACAAGACGCTGGCCATCATCATCATGCACACAGGAACAAGTGGGTCAACAGGCGGTTGGCCATCATGCACGCAGGGCGTTGGGCGCTGACAGCAGAGGCACACAGCCGTATCCGCACCCACAGAATTCTGCAAGTCCGTCCACCCACATGCCACACGCCTTCATGCTCCCGGCGGGGAAGGTGCACCTGCGTGCTTTCCCGGTGCAAGGTCAGCCATAGCGCTAGCTTACGTTCATGCGGCAGATCCTCAATGGTTCGCTCCGTCAGTGCCTGCAGGGACAATGTGGGACGAGCTCGGAGCGCGTCGTATAGGCTTGACCGGTGAGGGCACTGTACGGGCTTCTCCGTGTGCTGGTAGCCGGCATGCGATGGCGGCCGTCAGGCTGTGCAGCAGCTAGTGCGTGTGGACGTTGCGCTCAGTCAGTCACTGCGATGATGGCAGCAGACGACGCCGAGTGGCGCGGCGCTGCGCCATGAGGGGCGCCGTCGAGGCTGCGGCCTGTCCGGCCCCGGCGCGGATTCCGCGCGTGCGTATACTCGCGCCTCATTGGTTGGATCTTGGCGTACGGCCAGGGCGCCAGAAGTCGGCGCCGGTCAAAAGTACAACTTGCGTTCACGAAACGGCACGGCAGCGCTTCCGACGCGTACAGTACTGCAGCGTGCGCCCGACGTATCTTGCTACCGTCGGCTACAGGGAGCAGTCATCTGACTCACGGAGCCAGCACTTCGTACCTCCAAGGCCAGGCCGCGACCTTGGCTTGAGGAGAGCCTCGTTTCTCCCTCACGTCCCTCTTCCCGCGCACGCACCTTGAGCACCACCTGGCGCTCCCACGCCGGGAAGTTGACAAACACAACGGCGCCGTAGTCGTGCAGCACCAGGCACTTGGACAACGCCTGCGTGTTGTCCTTCAGCTGGGACACCCAGTCCTGGGGGCCGGGCGCGGAGAGGCGGGCAGAGGAGCAACACGGAAATCATCCGGCCAGCCCGATGCGACTTCTGGTACAAGAGGGTATGGCAGGCCTCTCGCATCATCACACCACCGCAGACGTGACGCATGGCGGTTAACTGGCGCAGCGTGGTTTGCTCAAGGCGTGCACAGCGCAGCTGCTGATGGTCAAGCGTGCGGCCGAAGTGGCGATCGCGCTTCCAGGGCCGCTGCGGCGCACGCGGTGGTGTAGCTGTTGTTGGCTGCTGCAAAGGAACGTGGTAACGCGGCTCGACCTAGCTGTGTTCGCGCCATAGCGCCTTGGCCCAGCCAGGGGGGCCCTGTGAGCTGTGCAGCTAAGGGCCCCTTCGGGGTAAGGTCTTTCTCTTCTCACCCCGCAGGGGACCCCCCTCGAAGGGGGGGATAAGCAGAAAAAGACTAGCTCACCGGCACAGGCAGGAAGATGAACTTGCTGCGTATCTTGTCGGAGGTGTCGTTGTCCTTGACCAACGCCGCCGGCCAGGGGCTGCAGGTGGCAGCAACGCGAGCAAGGGGGTGGTGGTGGCTGGGTGGGTAGATGGCACGGGCAAAAAGGGCGGCACGGCACGGCAATGCTGGGGAAGCGAGCTGCACCGATACCAGCCAGGTACCGGCGCACCGCACAGGCAGCAAGCACGCGCTGCCGCGGGCCGAAAGCCGCTGCTGCAGTTACGTCACCTTAAGGCCACTCCTATGCGTGCAAGCGGTCGCTGTGTGCGACGTGCATTCATGCTGCAGCGCCCCGCACCTGCAATTGGAGTAGCTGCCTAGCTGCTCTGTCTAGGTCCAACGCTTCACCTGTATGTCGCATTGCGACACGGACACATGGCATAAAACCCCGCGGCACCCGCAGGAAAGGGGCACCATCAACATGGTGACAAAGAGCGCAGCTTGAAGACATCGGACCGTTGCGGGGGTGTTACAAAGTGCTTTGCCGTATCAGTGGCAACCAAGACAACGGAGGGTAACGGCAGCGGGCGTGAGTGCCTGATGGGCGCGCTGGCGGCGAGACGCGTTGTCCTGCAAATCTCTGTGGACGCTCGGTGCGTTCGGGTCGGTGCTGAAAGCATCCCAGCACCTACCTGTAGCAGCACTGCTACGAGAGATGAGGTTTGGTATGGTACGGTATGGGCGCATAGCATAGCAGACCCTTGCAAATGGGTCAGACGTCGCCTATGCGCCCAGTCCAGTCACCTATGCAGACGCAATGCAGCTGAAGCTCCGGCGCTGCCTCTGCGCCCGCAGCTGCTGCGGCGCTCGCTGGCGACGCCTTGGCGCCGGCCTTGACTCCGCGACGGGCGGTTGCGGCCGGCGAACTGGTGCCGACGGCAGGGCCCCAGCTGCTGCCGCCGTTGCCATGACGGCTGGCTCCACCGCCAGTAATCGTGCCGCTGTGGCTTGCGACAGCTCCGCGGCCTCTGGGCCTTCGTCGGTGCCGTGTTGGCCCCGCCTGTGCGCAGCATAACGCACCCAGCCAGGGCTGATACAGCCGCAGCTTGAACTGCATCCTGACTGACCACTGGCTTCTGCACGTGTTACCAACGTGCCGCAGCAGCTGCTGCTGCCCTCTCTGATCGCGCGGCGAGGCCATGCAGTCGCACAGTCCGCACAGCCCCAAGCAGCTCGAGTTGCCATCACAACTCCGTGCAAGCCCCGGCACAAGGCACCTGACGCGCTGAGGCAAAGCGAGCCGCGTAATCGGCCATAAACAGTGCGTTGCAGCTGGCAACCTTAACCCTAAACTCATCCAGCAAGGTGCACGGCGAAGCCGAATGCACGGCCGTCGCAGTGGAGGCCATACTGCTGTCATTCGGGTGGGTGGGTTCTTTTGCACGGGATCCAAAAAATTGGGAAGATCATACTGCTGTCATCCCATCTGTGCCGTACACACGTACGTACCTCTGCCCTGCCAGCGCTAGCGTGAGGGCCTCCCGGTCATCAGCCGCGCCCACAGCCGAAGGGAGGATCGGCCGACGGAGCTTTTGGGCATCCCTGATCACCAGGTCCAGATCCAAGGCAGGTGAGGGGCATGAGGGCAACGCGGCCGCGCAGGCGAGCGGCGTTAGAGGCGTGGAGCTCAACGCTCGTTGGATGGGTGCTGCAACATCGCTCAGGCCGTTTCCACAGGTTGAGTCTCTGTGCCGCAGTTCCTTGCGGCCGCCCCACGCACACCCAGCAAGCTTGCAGTTTTCGTCCAAGCTGCATACGCTCGGCGAATGCGGTGCACCACGATGCAAGCCAAGCATGTTTGCAAATGCAGGCTGGCTGCTTGGCAGGTAGGCGGGGGGTACGGCGCAGGCGTACGGCGTCTTGCCCTACCTTAAGAACGCGGCGAGCGCGTGCAGCGCCTGCGCGTCCTTTTCGAGCGCCTTCCTGCTGGTGTACCTCCCTGTGGCGCAGCGTGGGGTGAGGAACGGAGCAAAAGCACACAGCTTGTGTTATGAACCGGCTGTTTGCAGTGTGCCGTATGACATGCTCATGCAGGCAGCAGGCACGTGGACGCACGCGGTGGGCTGGGCAAGGGGGCCATCAATGACGCTCAAGGCTGCAGCTCGCAGGTGCGTTTGGCCAACTTGCCGTGTCCAAGTGGCCCGTGCCGCCTCCGTATCCATCCTACGATGCACCCTTGGCAGCGCGCAGGGGAACTTTTTGCCGTGGACGGCTCATGGTAAGGCCCCAGTAATGGCCCCGGGCGGCGGCGCACCTGGCGGGCGGCTTCGGTTGCCGCCTGCCGCCGCAAGCAGGCTGTTGATGGGGTCCAACACGTCAGCGGCGTACATAGCATTGACCGGAATCGGCGCGCCGCGCCGAATCCGTCGACCCTGCACGTCGTCTGCCCCGGTGCCGTGGCTGGGCGGTGCTCCAGGGTCCGCAGCGTCGCCGCTGCTGCCGCTGCTGCCGCTGCTGCTACTCCGCGCAGCACCTGGCGCGTTCCGTGTGGCTATGGGCCGCTGGTGCTCGCGCTGGCGCCGCTCCTCGCCCTGCTACTGCCACCGTCGCTGTCCGCCCCGTTGCCGCTGCTGCCGCTACTACTGCTGCTTGCGCCGGCAAGCCCCGCTGCAGCAGGATAGGAGCCCAAGGCGGAGGCGGAGGGCGAGCCGCCGTGCACATCAGCGTGACACTGTTCATGGTCATGGGTGGAGTGCCGCCACGTACGGCCGCTGTTTGCGACGCCCAGCATGCTACTACACGCCGCCTTGCGGCGGGCGCAAGGGGGCATGCGCACGGGCATACAGCAGCGCAGCAGGCGCTTCATGCAAGCGCTTTGCAGTGGCGCGCCCCATGGGCGGTGGTGGGGATGCACACGAGGCACGGCCCGTCACGCACCGCATGCTCAGTCACACCTCAGCGCGTGCTGCCGACGCGTGTGCCCGTTACCTGATGCATAGGGATGTGGTCATGGTACTGTCCTTGCCGCAGGCCAGGTGCGGTGACAGGCATGTGGACCAACGCACAGCGACTGCCGCCGGCAGCTCGACATGCCGGCATGACGGCGGCGCCAGTGGCGGCGCAAGACCTCCACGGCACGGCGACGCCGGCGGCATGCTCCAGCGCCGCATGCAGGCGAGGCAGCAGCGCCTTCGCACGGCGCATGGTACACTCGCCACACGTGCTGTTGCCCGCTGTTGCTGACTGGGGGTTGGGCCACTTGCGCGTGTGTGTTTGGCTATCGAGGCTGGCCGCCCGTGGGTGCCGGCGGGGCAGTTCAGCGACTCAACAACTGCGATGCAGTGGTGGAGATGGAGAAAGACAGGGTTCCGTTGTAGGACCACCAGCCAGCAGTCCTCGTAACTCCAGTGCACCAGTGGAGCCCACCCTGCTGGGCCGTGCCGTCTGTCGTACAACGTGCGTGATGATGATGGTGCTTGTAGCAAGCCAGGAAGACGTGGGATTCATCACTGTGGATGTGGGCCGTGCTGGCGAACAGGTAAGCAGCCTACGCGGCTATGGGGCTGCGGCATGTACGTTTGCCAGGTGGCAACAAGTTGTTGAGGCCGATCATCATCATCATCATCATCATCATCATCATCATCATCATCACAGGGAATTGAAGCGCGATAGCGCGATAAGCGCGATAGCGCGATAACAGTACTTCTACACAGAGCCACAGCTCGCTTGGCATTCCGACCTTTGTTGTTGATGAGCTTCCCACCCCTAGCGCCGAACCGTTACCTTTGGCCTGTGCCGCCGCCTACACCTTTCTTGAGCGTGCCGCCGGATCGCACGCGCCTGGGGAACAGTACGCCATACGTTTGCACGTTGGCGAGCTCCATATTGAGCCCAACGTGAAGACCCTTCACGCCCTTGCTTGTCAGCATTTGACGCCAGCTGAGGGAGGGAGGCACAGCCCCAGATCGTTAGGCCCTTTGGGCGGCCCCTACCCACAGGCAGCTTCGGGCCAGCTTGCCGTAAGATCTAGCAATGGCGACGTCAGCAAAGGGTATCGGCATCCCAGTGAAGCTGCTGCATGAAGCGGAAGGCCACGTAATCACGGTGGAGCTCAAGACAGGGGAGATGTATCGCGGCGAGCTGGTAGAGGCGGAGGATAACATGAACGTGCAGCTAAAGGACGTCACAGCGACTGGGCGTGATGGACGGGTAACACAGCTTGCGCACATCTTCATCCGCGGCAGCAGAGCCCGCTTCTTCATCATCCCGGATATGCTCAAGAACGCGCCGATGTTCAAGCGCATAGACCCCAAGTACAAGGGGAAGAACATGGCGTTGGGCGTTGGAGGCAGAGGTCGTGCCGCAGCGGTGCGTGCCTCAGCCAAGGCCAAGACCGGCGGCAGGGGGCGGGGCTAGCCTTTTGGCCGGCGGCTTGGTGGTATGGGGTTCGGGAATGGGAAACGTGACAGGCTTTTCGGGAGACGTGGAGGCCGTTTGCGGCAGTGCATGGTTGATACCGGACGTCGAGTCATATCAGCTACGGCTTAGTGTGCCATGTGCGTTGGTTGCGCACTGTGTGCAGTCCTCCAGTGGGTGCGCCCTCCGCTCGGGGCGGGGCTGCTTCGTGTGCTGAGCCTTCATGCGTCGCCACATGCCAATATGCGTCGTTGTTCAGCTGCGTACATATTGATGTTACGTTACATTACGGCTGTTGACCAAGGCAGGCGTGCTTGTTGCTTGTTGGAGCGGCCGAGCAGTGGTAGCACTCTGTCCCGGCAAGGCGCCTGTCCTGTCCTATTGACACACTGCGCGTGTACTGGAGCGCTCGCACCTGCACGCCTGCATGGCATGCTGCAGACGTCGGGCAAGCGCGTCGCCTTGGTCGTCGTCGGCGGCGGTGTTCATCGCCGTACACGTGGCCAAACATGTACGGCCCTTGGGTTCACCTGTGGGTGTAACAACTGAACAGCTTGCTTTCAGTCCGCGGGGTCTGAGAGGGTTCGGACTGGATGGTTTTGGACAAGGAAGGCGGGGGGACTGCACCATCTGAAGGGAGCCTGAGACAGGCTGGCACACGCTAACTGCACTGAACAACTACTTCGCAGACTATCAGGATTTCCCCAATACGCTGGTCCCAGTCCAAGCATCGTAGATTTGTTCCAAGGTTGGAAGTGGGTAGGCATGCTTACTGGCCGTAGCCGCTCCCAGCAAACAAGGCAAGTGGTTCCTCGCCAAGGCCACAGACCGTCGTACGGCAGCAACAGGTCCCCGGCCACGCAGAAATGCATTGGGGCAAACCACGTGCCGCAAGAAGGAAGCAAGAGCTCACATGGTCCAGGGCATGTACAGCCGCCGCAGGCGAAGCGAATTGTACTGCACCGCCGCAAACAGTACAACACAGTACGACAGGCGGCGTGGCGGCTGCAGAGCGCACCACCACGCAGCGCGGAGCGCTCACACCGAAGCAAAGACGCATCGCAAGACGAGGCCGTCGTCAGGGACCGGCCAATGCAAGGGTAGGCGGCAGCGGGCGGGCATGACGGCCCCCCACCCAGTCCGTCGGGACACGCCAGCGGGGCGCGCCGGCGCATCGCCTCAACCTAGGCTTGCGCCGATTGCGCCCCGTTCAGTGTGTGTCTAAGGATCAGCACACGGCACCCTGTTGGGGCCCAACAATCAAGCCGGAGCGGAGCAAAGCACACATCGAACCTGATCTGTTCATACACATGTATGATCTTCCCAATGTGTATGAACAGTACAGCATCAGCAATCAAAGCAGCTTAGGAGGCTCGTAGCATGACCACATCATTGCCGTCCTTCATGTCCAAGGCCTTCGTGCCATTCCACCTGCACGGCAGACGGCTTGTAGCCGTGCCCTCACGCATCAGCTACAGAAAGACTGGCCTGTGCCGTAGCCAGTGCAGGCGCATGCCCTGAACAGTCGGATAAGGTGCTACGATGACACGATGGCACGGCATGCGTCGGGCGCCCAGGAGACGCCGGCCTAGCCGGCGCTTCCCCCGGGACTCCCCGCCAGCGGTATTGGCTGGGTAACGTGCCAGGCGAATGCAGGAATCCATCGTGCCCACAACCCTCTCAACACACGCACGCGGGTTTGACCAT
The DNA here is from genome assembly GCA_037367405.1 of Ottelia alismoides. Taxonomy (NCBI): domain Eukaryota; kingdom Viridiplantae; phylum Streptophyta; class Magnoliopsida; order Alismatales; family Hydrocharitaceae; genus Ottelia; species Ottelia alismoides. Next base: position 64,861 of record JAZKJV010006224.1, read on the forward strand.
CCGCAACATCATTGTTATCTATCAGTACATACTAGCTGCGCGGGAACAAGCAGTTCCTGACGACAAAGCCAGAACCCAACGACTGCCGGGATCATCCAGGCTCTAGTCCAGGACAGGACCGAGCAAACCTGTTGCTGATTGGCTGTGGTTGCCAGCCAGCTGCCAAGCCCGCGCCACAACGACGAGGCGGAGGAGCTGGTCCCCCACCCGCTGTGGCAGCCAGCGCAGGATCTTGCAACAGACAACAGCACAAAAATGGTTGATTGGTACGCGTGCAGCAGGTGACGTCACGGTCGCGGCAAGGCGCTTAGCCGTCCGCCGTGTATGTACGCAACCCAGGTCGCGCAACACGAAGGACACTGCTAAAACACGGCGGTGGAAGGTGCGGCGCAGCGACCATGTCGAGCTGGCTGGGTGATATCGGCCCCGCCTGGCCCCGCACCGCCGCGAACAGCGTGGCGCGCAGAAGCGCGGAGGGTTCAGCGCCAAGCGTAAACCACTTGGGGATGGGCATTTCAATTGTATGACACGGAGCTATGCGGCGCGACCATGCGACGCCTACCTGCCTACCGGCTGCTACCGGAAACCGCAATACGCGCGCATACACACGCGCATGCGAGGGTCGCGCGACCGAGTCGGGACACACAGCTGTTGCAGTTCGCCCGCCTACCTGCGTGCTGCCGCAGTGCTCTTGCAAGTTTTTTATTCCCACCAGCGAAGCCACCCGACCAGACCCGACTTGCCCCGAGCGTCGGCGCTACGCGGAACCACGGAGTCTTGACCGTTTCGAGTTTCGTAGCGACCTCATCGGAACAGTCGCATCCGCCAAATGCGAACATCACTGTGGTGCTTATGCTGCGGCACGCAGAGCGCCTCGTAGCCTCGTAGCCGCAGCCGTCTCCTATCTGCTGCAGCCAGATCTTCCGGCGCCAGATTAGCCAGCTGCCGTCAGTACTTGTCACTTGCAGAAAGCTCACACTGAGCCTTCTTGCTGTCCATGTTGCTTGGCAACCAGCACGATCACGTCCGTGCCGCGCCAGCGCCCGGCCACGAGGCCGTCGAGGTCCCCTGTCGTGCCTTCGTACTCGTACTGCATGCACAAAACCATTCGTCCAGCAGGCGCCCCCCCCCGCCTCGGTCATCCACTGCCCTACAAGCCGGTCGCGGTTGGTGTCCCGGTCATTTGCAAAGTTCTTGTGTGTGCTGCTCTTCTTAGCCTCGAGCTCCCGCACGCGTGCGACTGTGGTGACCAACAGCTGGCGGGGCTGTGCCCCGCATCAACGAAGACGTGTCACAGCCCCGCATTAACGAAGGGGCTCGCTCGCTCGAGCCTTCAGGCAGTGACTGCATACATCGCCACATGTTGACATGGGTCGCTGTGTCATACAGGCATGCTGAGCAACTGCCGCTGATTGGCGCACATAGGTGTCTTTGCGGCAGGCGCCCTGTTCTATCCTTTGGTGCACTCCGGGTGTAGTGGTGTGCGCGGGGACTAGCGCGGCTGGTGCCGCATGCAGCAGGCGTGGCGGATACGGCATGATGTATCTGTACCGTACATGACGCGTACACTTTACCGTGATTTTTAACCGTGTGTTGTAACCAGGCGCAGATGCTTTGTTGTCCGTCACATAGGCAGCTAGGAGCACAGATCATCATACCTTGACACACACACACACACAGACACCTGGATCATTTGACATCAGTCACCTGCTCAGCCGCCCGCGCCCGCCGCAACGGCGCTGCGTTGGTACGCGTGGCACATCCCGCAGCGCGCTCATCGTAGCTTACTTATCACTTGGTCGCAAGAGTGTGTCGACCGGCACCACAATGCCTGGCCAGAGCGGCGTGCGGAGGCGCTTGCTTGCCCTGAGCAGTCGGCTGTTGCACAACACAATCCTCGACTTCCGGTACGCTGGCAGGCGCTGAAGCGCATGATGCGATACCTGCCTCATCTTTGACAGGCTGGCCGTACCCGATGTTTCATCTGAACGTCCTGCAGTAGGCCCGCTCCGTTGTGGCTCGGGGCCCTTGTTGTGCTGCCTGCCTGCCACCTGCCACGGAGCCACCACCGGCGTGCCGCGCGCGCTGGCTGTGCTCGCCCAGTCGGCGCAAGCATAATGCGGAACGCTGCCATGGCGCTGCAGGCTCCGCTTGTTGCTGCTGGCAGTCCTTACGCTTCCCTTCATAGCCTTCTTCGGCGTGGTGTTCAAAGTCGTAAGCGGCAACACTTGGACGACGAGCGCATACCTAGTATACGGGTTGCTTTTCAGGTGCGCCGCGCCTGTCACGTGTCCTGATCCCGGGGCGTGCGTCGAGGCTGTGGCCCGGCTTGACGTGAAAAGGGCGCATGCGCATGCATGGAACCACCGCGGCGCATGCTTGCATGCATCAGCCGTCGGCACTGCCGGCGCAGCGGCTCGTGCTTCCGGACTTGCAGATCCATGAGCCGCGACCGCACCAAGCCGCGCTTACAGCGGAGCGGCGCATGCTTTTGGCTCAGCTGCCCAATAGCATGTCAGCGACGCAGCAGAGTCGGCGGGATTAAGTGGCGTGCGTGGAGTGTTTAGGTCGCACTCCTCCGGACGCCAACGGCAGCCAACGTTACCGTGTGCCATACACGCCTCCGTGCGCGGCACTTTGTGTGTGGCAAAGTAACCGGGCGGGTGGCCGATCGTTGCCTTATTGTGCTGAATGGCGTCGGCCAAAGGCATGCCTGTAGGCTGTAGCACAACCAGTGCACATGGCCAGAACGTATCGTCCACATAACCCTTCGTGAACCTCACCCCACCCCACCCCAGCGCCCGCATCGCTGGTACTTTCCGCACTGTAGCGGATTGCAAGGAAGGCTAGAATGAGTGCCGCTGCTCCCTTCCGTATGTGCACGCCCTGATTAAGGTATTGCAGGAGGCCGTAGACGCCGTCGCCGCGGCTGTCAGCAGCGCTGCCGCTTTGGTCCCCGAACGGCCCCGCGCCCCCCCCCCCCGCCCCGCCCCACAGGGTGCCCTCCCTGGGTGCCGTCAAGCTTGACGAGCCGCCCTGGAGCGCCTTGGTGCTCAATTGCGTCTTCCTGTTCGGCACCTTCGGTTTTGCCATTCTGCTTGGCCTGATCAGTGAGGAGGTCAAAGGAACCGTCAAAGCCATACGCACGGGTGGCCGGCCGCTCGACCTGCAGGCAAGGGAGGGACGGGCTGGCAGCAGCGCAACAGGCCCTGGCCTGGGCCGGACTGGCGGCACAAACAAAGTGCCTAGGGGGGCGGGGGTCGGCATACGGCGCCGACGGTGGCTGGCGCTATCGCTGAACGGCGCAACGTGCCAGGCTTGGGCGCGTATGAATCCATGATGGTGCAGCATGTCGTGGAGCGAATGAAGCGCTTGCACGGTTCGCGGGGGGCAGGTCTCTGCGCTGTGCGGCAAGCGACTCAAACCATCCCACTTCGACCCGCCAGATGCATACTGGTGTTCGCCAGCGTGCACAAATTGTGCCTAACTAAACCGTCGGCACCGTTTGCGCGCCCCTCCCCAAAAGGGCCATACCCTGCTGGTGAACTTCTGTGGCGATGCCACCTCCCTGGCGCTCCTGCGGCAGCTGGCGGATGAGGCAGGCCAGCAGGGCTCGCCGCTGCACGGCAGGCCCATGGTCGTACTGGCCGCCGCAGGTGAGAGACAGACCAGCGTGACAGCAGCAGCAGCAGCGGGCTGCGCCGGTGATTGATGATGCCCTTGCAGCCCTGTCTTCCTTCAGCTGTCTGCTCTGCCACTTTCCAGTACAGGCGCCCCTAGGCGGCCTGCGTGGTCGGCCCGGTCAACAACGCCATGCCATTGTCAACTTGTGCACAGCTGACCGAAGGCACAGGACGTTGCAATCCCAACAATCCCAACCAATCTTTGACGCTGTTCGCAGGCGGACTGCGCCGCACGCTCATCACGTCCAAACTCCCCGTGGACAGTACTCCCTGGCTGCCGCACGAGCGCATACTACACGTTGCACGGAACGGTGTTGCAAATGTCATATCTCGTACTGTGAGCAGTTCTTGCACCGCGGTGCTGTGCTTGCAGGTGGCAGCGGGGACGTGGAGGGGCAGATGCGCCGAACGGTAGCCGACGCACTACAGGTTGGCCGTGCTATGCGTTGGCAGCCGTCCTTGCGCCGTTGCCGTGCCTGTTGCCTCAACCGGTCAGCCACCTGTCTGCCCAGGTAGCTGGGTACCTGCTTTGATGGCAGGCAGACCGAGGTACCCTCACCTGGGCGACCCTGGGCTTCGTGCACCGTCCCATGCCACGGCGGAGCATGCAGGAGGAGGCGCAGCACACCCACACACAGCGATTGTTCGACGCGTAGTGGCGCCCATTCATTTTTGCCCGCTGCCGCTCGCTTGCTCCTTGGCTTGGCCGCGGGCGGGCGGGTGCAGGTCGGGCGTGGGCGGCGCAAGTCTAACGCTTCTGCAAGTGTGCCTGCCTGCCTGCTGTGGTGCGGGCCCAGGGGAGGAGCTGCGAGTGGCACCTACGCGTTGGCCTCGCCACCCGCGCCGACGACTTGGCACGCGTGTGCGCAGCGCAGGCGGCGTCCGTAGTGCTGCTGTGCCCGCGCGGCGCCGCGGCGGGCGCCGGCGGTGGCAGCAGCGCGCCTGGCGCGTCAAAGGTACGGAAGAGGGCGGCGTCAGTGGCGTCAGCAAGTGCCGTAAATCATCATCGATGTACGTTCCTGGTCAGAATACATGCAACCACATGTAAAGCCATGCACGGTTGGCACCCCCTATTGTACGGATGACACTACACATGGACTCCGCTGTGGTGCAGCGAAGTGCCAGCAGCTGTTGGCTGGCATGCGCGCTTTGGATGCGTGTGGCCGGTAGCAGGGCCCTACATGCTGCTGGAACCCAGTGCCCGCCCGTCGGCTGCCGACGTGCAGCGCTTGCCTCGGCCAACCGCCAACCGCGAGATGTCGGAGTCTGTTCTAGGTGTTCTGGCCTGCATGACATGCGCGCTGAGACACGGCCGCGGGTCCGTCTTACGCGTGCCAACGTAGCTGCAGCTGGAGTGCGATGGTGGTGTGCCCAGCGGGCATATGGTATGGCGCAGCGCCCACGGGCGTGCACCTCCCACGCGGTGACGTCCATGCCAATGATGCCAGCCACCTTCTCGCCTGTCCCGCCCTCGTCGATTTCCCAGGGCGGCGCAGGCGGAGCACTGGCCGCCGCTACGGCAGCCTCCTTGCAGGTGAGGCGTCGGCGCCGCCTTTTCCTACAGGCGGCTATTGACATTATCATTGTGAATTGATAGGCCAAGGTAAAACAGGCCTGGAACCCTACGTGAGTTGCAGCAGGTTGGAAGGAAGGTCAGAAACGTCAGAATGGATCCTGACACCATCGGCCGTCATGGACTGGTGCCTGTGGGTGTGTCATAGGTTGTGTGCGATCTTGCCACCGTCCGCTGTAAAGTGTCCTGTCCCCAAATAGCGCTGCTGCTACTGCCGGGTGCTCTGGCGGTCAGCGCTTCACTCGCTTCCCCCTTGGCGCCACTCCAGGACCAGCCTTAGCACCCCCCGCCCGTCGCCGTTCCGTGGTGCTCAAATTGGTTGCTTGCAGGCTCAGACCCTTGTGTGTCTTTCGGTTCTTAGCCAGGGTCCGCACAGCAGCAGCCATGACGCGCCGCTGAGGGGCTTGCAGGCGAAGCAGCACGTGGTGGTGCAGGTGGGTGCACGTCTAGGGCAGGGACGGGAAGGCTTTGCTGGCGGCGCACGCTGTGATCCCCGCAGCGCATATCGCAACCGTGTGCAGCCTGCGTGCCTGCACGTGCTCTGTGTGTGCCATCGCGCCCAGCGGCTGCGCAGCATGACGCTCTGACACCCGCAAATGCGCCGAGCTGCTGCCACAGCAGTTCGCACCGGTGCCCGCCATGGCAGGGTAGATGGGGCGGATGCCGTTTTGCTGATCCGATACGTCGAATGCCTTGCCCCTGCAGGCACCGTTTGTGTCTGGTGGCAGCGGCGACAGCGACAGCGGTGGCAGCGTCATCTCCACCTTTCGAGCGCTTTCGGAGCTGCAGGGCAGCCGGCTGCTGATCACCGAGGTGCTGCGCGGGCCGGGGGTGGGGCCGCTCAATGGGGGGCAGGCAGCCTTGCATTGTTGCGGGGGCCAGTGCAGAGCGGCGGCGCACGGGGCCTGGGGTTCAAGGTGCACGGGGCCTGGGGTTCAAGGTGCACGGGGCCTGGGGTTCAAGGTGCACGGGGCCTGGGGTTCAAGGTGCACGGGGCCTGGGGTTCAAGGTGCACGGGGCCTGGGGTTCAAGGTGCACGGGGCCTGGGGTTCAAGGTGTACGGGGCCTGGGGTTCAAGCCAAGTGAGCGAGTGGTTGCTCGCTGCCAGACGGGTCGATTAGCTTGTCGAACCACCCAACAGAGCGCCTGTTGACGACACGCCCCGCGCAGGCCGCTTCAGTGAGCCCCTGGTGCTGGCCGGGTGATGATGTACGCCGGGGCGCCCCGTGTCTGTTGGCGACATTTCATGCTGGCTGTAGGATGTGGGGCAGTGCGTAAAAAGCGCTGCAGCCTGTTGCTGAGCTCGCGCGCCAGGGCGCGTGCCGTCCAACGCACAATATGCATCACGCCCACGACCACCCCCTGGGCCCCTGGGCGCTGCGCTGGGATGCGCTGTCGGGTTCCGCCCGTCCGCCCCGCTTGCCAGGTGCGCGACCAAGGCATCGTCGACCGGCTGGTGGCGCAGACGCTACTGCAGCCGAGCGTGGCAACGGTGTTGGCCAGGTACGGCAAAGACGCCGACCCGGCCGCCAACGTCTTGGCAGGCAGACAGCGGGCATCAGGCATCGTGCGGCAGGCCCGAGGCGCAGGCGCAGGCGCACGCGCATGCGCAGCGCTGCGATAGCCGCTTCCTGGCCTCAGAGGGGCTGGGTCCTAGTCGCTGGCGCGGCCCCATCGACGGAATACAGGTGATGCTCTCCAGCACGGCTTCCCCCGCTATGCCGCTCGACGGGCAGCGAGGCGGGCGGGTATGGGCAAGCGGCAGGTCACCACTTGGCCCCTCTCGCTCCATCCCGTCCCGTTTCTGCCTTTTCTCCCACCCCGGCTTCGTTGCCCTGCCCTGCCACAGGCTGTTTGAGAGCAGCCCCAACGGCCCAGTGTTCCAGTTCCGCGAGTGGCGCGGTCCTGCTGCTGCGGGGCAGGCCAAGGGGTCCGGCGCGGCGGGTCAAGGCCGAGGCGCAATGCCTGGATCTGCAGGTTAGAGCTGGCCGCAGCCGAGCGCGAGCGGGCGCGGCGGAACCGCGGGCGCTGCCTGCCTGCGCCTGCAGGTCCTGCTCATGCCCTGCGTAGCCCTACAGCTCCGCTGTTACCCGAGCTCAGCTCGGGTGTACGTGCCGTGCCGTGTTGAGGTGACGACCGCTGGCGCGCTGCTGCTCCCTTTGGGGTAGCTGCCCTGCCGGCTGCTCGCATGCCCGCGTACAAGGACTCAGTGAGTGCTACGCTACACACCTGCAGGGCCCGTCGAAACAGTGAAGCCGATACCACTACTTGCGCCAACCTGTGCGTGTACGTTGTGTGGCCCGCCGGCAGGTGGCTTTGGCACGAGGCGGCGCGTCGTACGCCGTACACTATCGGGCTCCGAGCACGCTGCTCAAGGTTGGTTGGGACCCTCTAGCCGCAGCGCGGACACAAGGTGGATGACTGCTCGATGCGCTCTGTTGCAATTTGCCCGCACTTGAGCGCTCCAGCCGCGCCGCGCCGCGCGCGCGTTTTGTTGTGAGCTGGTTGATGGTTGGTTTTCCCAAGCTTGCGGCGGTACGGCAATGGTATGCCGCCACCGCCGCGCGCCGCGCGCTCGCTCGCGCCCTAACCTAATTTCGCGCTGCGTGAGGGCGGCGGCGAGCGAGCGGCGGCGCGCGTGCGCGGCGGGGCGCGTGCAAAAAGATGCTGTGTCGGTGTCATGGTGGGATCAGGTGCTGCTGCTGGCAGCACCGGCGGCGGCGGCCTCAGGCCGTGGGGCTCGCTGAGGCACCGCGCTGCGCCAACACCTGCCGCTGGAGGCACCGCCACGCCACAGCCCGGCCTCGGCCTGGAGCAGCAAGCGGACGGCGTGCCGCCGGTGAGTGAGGGCCCGATCCCACCAGCCAAGTCACTACCACCACCGCCATTGACGTTCGCAGGATAAGGTAGCTGAGTCTGGCGGGCTTGTCCAGCCGTCCCTGCCGCCTATCACTCGGCATCATGTGCCATGCGGATGTGCTCTGCCGTGGGCTCCCCGACGCCACGGCGCCCTGCAGCCGCTGGCCGGCCGCGCTACGCTGTGCTGCCTGCAAGCACAACAGCTTGTAGCTGTCGTACTGTTCTGTGCAGGTGTACTACACACCGGGCCTGCCGCGCGCGGGCGCCGCCAGCGCGTCGTCGCCGCACCTGCGCGCCCAGGGCGGGGCCGGCGCAGGCAGCGCCTCGGATGCCTCCGACGCAAGCCCCTGCAAGCCAAACGCTGGCGCTGGGCAGCAGGTGCGCCCTCTTCCAGTTTGAAGTGGCTGCGAGGACCCACACGGCCTGTAGACGATCGCCTGTGCACACACTAGTGCGCCTTGCTCAGGCTTGGCAGGCGTTTTTGCACACACGTCGTTGGCAACCTTCCCAGCAAGAACACAGCAACCAGCGGGGGCGCGGAGTGTCTTAGATAAGGCTGCGCTGCAGCACTGGCGCAGCGCTGTGCACCCACCCACATGCCTGCAGCGGTGCAACCTGTTTGACGCTGCGCTCTTCCTGGACGGCATTTGCCAGGTTGGCAGCGCTGCTGGTGCCGCAGCTGTAACGCCGCAAGCCAGCTCGGCCCCTCAAGACGGCGGCTGGCGGCAGCCGGTCTCTGCCATGGCCTACGGCGCCGTACGTGCTCAACATGAGGTCAGCGCCAATTCGCGCGTGCATGGCGTCTCGTGCTTGGCGCAGCCAGTCAGTCAGTCAGGGCGTCGCATATGCCGCCTACGCCCAGTTCTTATCAGTTACCGTGCTGACTGCTGGGCTGGCTTAGCCTAGCCTGCCTGCTGTCTCCACCAACCCTGGCGCCCTGTGCCCTGTTGCTGCTGCTTATTCCAAGCCCGTTCCCATGGCTGTGGTTTCGCTAGATAGTAGATAGGGACAGTGGGAATCTCGTTAATTCATTCATGCGCGTCGCTGATTAGATGACGAGGCATTTGGCTACCTTACGAGATCTGTTGCTGCTGCTGCTGCTGCTGCAGCAGGGAGCGCTGTTGGCGCACGCGGCGCTGCGGCCGTCACTGTCGTCGCTTGCTTCCATCCAGCAGCGGATGGCGGGGGCCGCGGGCGGCGGCGGCGCCGGGCGCGGCGGCGTGGTGTGCGGCTTCTTGAGCAGCGCCACCGGCAAGCTGTGGCTCAACCCAAGGCAGGGCGGGACGGCGAGTGGTGCGCATAATGAATGAAAATATAATAGTCATAATGAAAGCAATGCTAGTAATTCTAATACTCATAATACTGATACTCAACAGTAATGAGGGAGATAGTGAGTGGTGCGCACTGTGATACAAGTCCTTTCCGGGGCGGGGGGGGAGGGTCTTGCAGCCTGCGCGCAGGCAGCACGGCGTCGTATCCGGGCCTTGCTCCTCCTTTTTACTTACGGGCTGATAAGGGCGCGCGCCTGTTGCAAGCAGCGCACAACTGTCCGTGCGCAAATGTCATCATCAACAACTCAGCGCCGCAGCACTACCTTTCCGAATGCCATGGTCTCTCGGCCCTTTCCGATGCTGCAGGATGACAATTGATTATGCGTCCCATGCTCGCCATACGCTTGACGATTTACGCACGATTCATTTGCACTGAAACCACGCAAGCGAATGACAACGCCCACGGGTACATCGCCGGCATGCATTCCTGTGCGCAGCATGCGTGCGACGCCACTACCACTTTGCCACAAGCTGCAGCAATCAGGCTCAAGCCGGCCGTGCTTTTTGGCAATTACCACGGCCTGCCGGATTACACTGGCAATGCTTTGTTGGTGGCGGTTGTGGGAGGTGACCTAACTGACCCGCGGGGCCCTTGCCGTACGCTGCCTGTGTACGACACTGCAGGGACAGCGTGCCGGTCTACCCAGGCGACCAGGTGCTGGTGCTGCTGCCAGACCGGTCGGCGGCGGGCGGCTTGAACGCGCTGGCAGCGCAACACGGATCCCTCTTTGGCTGCGGCGGCGGCGTTGCCGCGTCAAGCGGGATGAAGCCGGCCGCTCAGTGGGGGCAGCATGGTGGCGCCACCGGCGCTGGCAGCGTGTTGGCTGACGGGTGGCAGGCCAACGCGCGCGCCACCGTCGGTGGCCTGCCGCCGCAGCCCTTGACGCAGGTGGGTGAAGGGCCAGGACCGGGCCGGGCGTGGTTGGGTTTGGTACGGCATGTACGGGATGATTGACCGGCGGTGCAGTGCTGCCGGGTGTAGGTCTGTAGGACGAGGGGCGCCTTCACGAGCGCTCTGCACAGCTGGTAGTGCTGTGGCGTATGCGCCTGAGAGGACGCAAGCGACGCCAGCGGACATCTTTGGACTGGATCAAACGGCAAAACGGGTTTGGTGTGACTTACATGCCACAACCGGCACAGGGGAGGTACATCATCGTGGACTTCGCGCTGGGGCGGGGTGACACACTGCTCGCCGCAGCCCTTGCCATCCCATCCCCTTCATCAGTACCCCATTGATGCCACCCTTCGCAGATGCACTCTGATCCAGCGGCCAACGCAACTCTCAGAAGCCAAGGCCCATCGCAAGACGGATCGGGGCCGGGGCCAGAGAGCCGGCACAGCAGCGCTGGGGCCCCCGCTGGCGGCGGAGCGGCACCGGTCCTGGCCACCCTCCCTGCTCAAAGCGTCACCGGCGCTGCTTCTGGCGCACCAGCTGCTACACCCCCCAGCGCACAGCACATCGTCATCATCACCAGGCGCGCAAGCTTCGTGACCGAGGTGGTCACAGGCGTACGGCAGTTTGCGCCGCGCGGCAGTACGGTTGTCGTGATCGAGCATAGCCAAGGCCAGCCAGCACCGCCTCCAGCCGTGGCGCAGACCGTGTCCCATGTCTCGTTTCTAGGCGCCGCTGCTGGTGACGAAGCAGGCGGCTCTGCTGTACTGCCGTACGGGGCCACATCTGGCGCCGCTGCCGACCGTGCCACGGCGGGCGGGCCGTACAACATCTCCGTCTCTTACCAGAGCAGCGCAAACTGGCCTCCAGAGCGCCACAACTTTGCCGCAGCAGGCAAGGAACTGACAGTGCAAGCCTGCCGTGCTGTGGAATGCATGCCCCTTGGCTGTGAGCAGTACAGAAGGTGACGCCGTGGCGGAGTAGCCTGGCTCCACGGCGGCAGTGCTGGCCGCGAGGAGTCGTTGTACCGCGCGTACTGCCCAGCCCAGCTAGTTCAACATCCGCCGCGTATGTGGTGTGTGCGTCAACATCCGAGGTTTTTCATCTTGCGCGACGCCATGGACATACCGCAGTTGACCGCATACGGCTTTCGCCCAATGCCGGGCTGCGCTCGACCGGTGTGGTGTGTGCCCAGCCGTGCTCCTGTACACGTTCTTGTGTGCTGGGCCATGCTGCTGCAGGCCTGGACCACGCGGCTGCGGTGTTGGTGGCACGGGACGGGGAGCTGCAGCCGCACGAGGCAGATGCTACTGCCATGGCGACGCTGCTGCAGCTGCATCACGCGCTATGCGACCCCACGTGCTCGCCGCTGCGGCCGCAGCTGCCGACGGCAGCTAACAGCGGTGGCACGATGCGGCGCGCGCCAAGCGCCCGGACGCCTGTCTCTGGCAACGCAGAGCGGGTGTCCCTGGAGCTGGGCCGGGCCATCAGCGACCCGTGGGTCGAAGGAGCCGCCGGCGGCGACGACGGCGGGCTGCCGCTGCACATTGTGTGCTGCGTTCATAGCACGCGAATGCGCGCGTCGGTTCACGCTTTCTTTGGGGGCCTCATGCTCCAGGTAGCCTCCCACGCCGTGGTGTTCAGTTTGAGATGGGCCCTGTGAGGGCCCACTGCATTGCCGGCAAGCAGTATGTAGTGCTGGGTTTGGCCGGCGGCAACTGCACTTCCAGATGATCGTTTCTTGCAGCGCCTGACACGTCAAGCTGCGGCAGGCCGATGCCTGTGCATGTGGTACCTCTCGCGCGTGTGCCTTAACCCCTCCCCTCATGCCAACGGCGGGGCGCCTGCCTCTCCAATCTGCGCGCCCGTTCCCACATACGGCTTTACTGTCCCACCTATCTACACCAGATGGCGCGTGGCTATGCGTTGTGCAGTGAGGAACACGAAACCGTGCATGTAGCGTTCCCGGCTGCTCCTACCATGCCCCGCCCAATGCCCGCAGCCATCCTTCAGCTTAGAGGTGCTTGTGCTGGAGGAGTACAGGGCGCTGCTCACGGCGGGGGTCGTAAGACAGTCGCAGGTGCGCCGGCCGGAGCACACCTTGCGCGACGCTGCAAACGCCCGCAGCCGGATGTAACGTCTACGCAGTGTTTGTTTGTATGACTGCACCACCAAACCTTAACGCACATGTACGTAAGCCCTGGCTGCAGATAGATATGGTCGACAATCAGCTTTATCTAGTGCTCTTTCGGCACGAGCTGCGTTGCGTGCTGCCAAACTGCGTTCTCGCCCCGCCCCCCCCTCGAGCCCGCTGCCCCGCTCCGATGCATACCGTACTGCAGGCGCACGACATCATGACAGACCTGCTTGGCGGCCGGCCGGGCGCACCTGAGGTGGGCAGGTAGTTGGCTTGTTACACAATGGGCATGGACAGCGATGTATCCTGTTGCATCTGCAACCTCCCGAACAGCTTGCTCGGAAACCTACAGCGTCGGGTGCCTGCCTGCAGGCTGTATCCCAATAACAGTGTGACGCGTGCGTGCGTGCCTGCATGTACTGATGTCCTATTCCGTGGAGCAGGTATACCTGGTCCCGCCAAGCACGCTGCTGGCAGGGCAGCAGCTTCCGCCAGCTGCTTCAGCAGCAGCGTTGGGATCAGCTGATGGGGTAACGCCCTCCTCCTTGGACGCTTCTTTTGCCAGCAGCACGTCCGGCAGCACCACGGCCACCACCACCGCCAGCGGCGCCCTGGAGAACACCGCGGCCAGCCCCATACCGGCGCCAGTGACTGCGCCTGCGTCTGCGACTTCCGCACCCGGACCACGCCTGGTAGGCAGCGCTGCGCGCGCCGCACTGCAGACCTTCGCCGACGCGGCGGCGGCGGCGCGTGCGCGCGGCTGCACCGCGCTGGGCCTCGCTCGCGCTGGCGGCGCGTTGCTGCTTGCCCCGCCGCTCGGCGCGGCCCTCAACCTGCAGCCAGGGGACAGGCTGGTGGTGCTGGCTGAGGAACCACTGTAGGCTGTGACAGCTTTGAAGCCTCGCAACCTGACGCGTGATCCATTATTGCAGGCGGTTCCGTCTCTGGGCGTGTGCCGGCAGCGCTGGCCCAGGCCACCTTGTGTTCTGGCGCCGTCAGCAACGCGCGTGAGTACCGCAAGCAGCTGCGTAGGGTGTGAGGGCGAAATGCAAACACTGTGGAAGCGGGTAGGTGCGTGGCTTGCTGGCTGGCGTCCGGTCCATCCTAGGCTCCTAGCTTTGCTGTGGAGCGGGGACAGCAACGATCGTCCGGCACATCAATGCCTTGTTCTATTGCTAAACTGACTGCCACTTCTCGAGGGCCCTGTCGAAGCGGTGGCTTGGCAGTGATATCCAATTAACACAGGTCTGCCACTCAGGTGTCCCAAGTTCAAGCAGTTGTGTGTTACATGGAACGTGGCACCGCTTGCGCGGCGAGCAAACACACGACAGGGAGTATTCACACCGGAGACGGGATGACCCTGATGTAGCTCGGTGAGCTCAGCGTCCAGTATCACGATTGCACTCCACGTGGTGCAGTCCCGCTGCCTCGAGGTGCACACATACACACACACGAGTTGCGTTGAAGCGCAGGCCTGCACCGAGCAGCAGGTTCACAAGCTAGCAACTGAAACTGCAGTGGCGCACATGCTGCCCAAGCATGTACATGCCGTCAGCCCCGTTGTTGCAAGCAGTTTCCAGCCCGTTGTAGCGCCCCGTGGTAGCGCACGGCGAATTGCGCCTTTGCGGCGGCTTAGTCGCCGATACAGCGCTGCCCTTGTGTTCAAGAAGGCCCAGAATAGCGCCGGTGGCTTCAAACTGCAAAGCTGAGTGCTTTTTACGCTTCAGACTCTTTTGGCACCACCGCGCGACCTGGGCATCCAACGAGCTGCTTCTTTGAGAAGCCACAATCAAATGTGGGTGGGGTGGTTAGCTGCGCAACATGGCCATCTTGGGAGTCGGCGACGAAATAGCTCTGGGTTTAAGACTAGCATTGTACAGACATGGCTGCTTGCTGCAACGTCAACACGTTTCCTGTCCAGCGATTGGACGGCGCAGCCAAAACTGGCCACGTCGTACGGGTTACCGCCTTCTCCACACCTTCACAGCGGTTGACATAAGGGGGTGAAGTACGGGTCGTCTTCCCATGCTGTGGCCCTGCCACAGCGTCCTTGGACCCGCCGTCCCTGTACGAACACTACGGTGCTGCAATTGACTCCTATTCATCCACGTGGCGTCGTCCTTGCTGGACCCGCTGGAAGGATGCGAAGTGTCATCCGCTTCCACGCGGAGTGGAGAGGCTGTACAACGGCCGACTGTCGGCAAGATACGGACGTCGGAAGTGAGAGCAAGGGGCCCGGAGGTGGGAAACAATCTCAGCCCTGGGCAACAAAGCCTGCATAAAGCTGTGTTGTGCGCTTTAAGACCTCCTCTGGTATCACTACAGAGGTATGGTAAACTTCGAAGTCATAAATCCGGGATTGTTGTCCTGCGGTCAATGCATGTTCTTGTTGGGCCAACAAGACCCTAGCCATGGCCATCGCCTACCAACGCTTCTGCCAAGCTACAGCAGTTTTGTCAGCAACCATGCTTCTATGGTGCTGCATCAGCGTCCGCAGCAGTGGGCGCGGGGGTAGCCGGTCGTTGCTGGGGGCCTGTACCAAACAACCCAGCCAGCAACCAGCAGAGCCGCCTGCGCAGTTTGACTTTTCAGGTTGCTCAGCCACAATTGCGCTCAGTGGCAATCGGCGCAGTGGAACCCAGCCAGACACGTGCCAGCACCTCGCAAACTGCTTGGAGGTGCGGGTGGGCGGTGGAATTGGCATGGACTGCGTCGCCACCGACGAGGGGCTTTTCTGCCCCGTCTGCATCACGTGGCAGCGGGGTGGCAGCGGCAGCCAGGAGTGCCGCAGCAGCAAAGGTGCCATTGACTACCTATGCATAGGTGCGTTGGACGTGCTGCTCCAGAACCAGGAACACACCGTGCCATGGAACCCTAATAAGCTCTCGCATGCGTGCAAGCTGCCCGAGAACCTAGGCATGCGCCGCTTATCATATGCATGGGCGTTCAACAGAGGGCACAACATATGCGGGCAAAACACACGAGGTTGCACACGCGCCGCCGCGGCGCGGGGTGGCGTCAGCGTGCGGCTGCATGATAGCAACGCATCACCATCTGTGCGCAGGCAGCAAGAGCCTGCCGACATACCTGTACCCAAACAAGACGGCGTTCTGCGACGCGGGGTGGACCGCGTACAGCACGTACACCGTTCCCGGCTGGGCTGAGGGCCCCGGCGGCATGCGCTGCCAGTACGCCTTTTTCAAGGGCACAGACACCACGGCGGTGGTGCGCTTCTGGATCAAGCAGGGCGACGGGACCAACCGCTGCGGTGAGGCAGGCACGCACTGCCGGCCCGTGGGGCGTAGCTCCCTTCTTTGGGCGTGCTCCTGGTGATGCGCTCCTATACATCCGCTCGTGCCTGCGACATGTTTAGCCGCAAAGCCCAAGCTTTCCGCGGCTTACCACGTCACGACCGTTGAAGGACGAGCAAGCCATGCCGTTTACAACAATTGTTGGTCCCGCCCCCTTGAACATCGTGCTGATGTGCTTACGCAAGCAGGTCCGGATGCGCTACCTGTTGATGCAGGCTTCTACAGGAACAACGCGAACGACGGCATCGACGTCCTGTGCAACGACGGCTACTGGACCCCGCCCTGCATGCCCGAGGGCACCGCGGGCGGCAAGGGCTGCCTGTGGGCCATCACCGTCACACGCCCCTGCACGCCGGGCAGCAGCAAGGCCTTCAGTGGCTGCAGCTGCAACGCGCCGCCACCGCCGCCGCCACGCCCCAGGCGCCTTGCCCCACCGCCGCCGCCAGTGGCGTCGCCGCCGCTTCCAGAGCCCCCGTTACCTCCGCCGCCTGTGCCAGTAGCGCTTCCGCCATCGCCGCCGCCGCCGCCGCCCTCTCCGCAGATAGCGGCCATGTGTTTCAATCCCAACACATGTAAGGTTGTTTAGTTGCTGCTGTATGTACATGGCCGTACTCTGCCGCTGCAGCATTGTGCTGCACATGCAAGCGAGCGCGCACGCGCAGAAGGTGCCAGTCACCTTCAGCTTTACGTGGAATCACATGAATTGGAAATAGCCTAATGCGCCAATAGTGATGTTATGACCCAAACCATCAGTACCCTCTGGCATGGACTCGCGCGTTAGCCCACATGGTTGCCTTGCGTGCAGATGTAGGCGGATAATGGTACAGCATGCACAGAAGGCTCCCCGCGCGGACCTGCATTGTGCCCTTGAAACCGCAGCCTTATCCTGGCTTCTCACGCCAGCACAACCGATTTATGCAGCTCACCTTTCGCCACTCGCCCGCACATAGATATGCACCGTACTGAGACGCTTTCAACAGGAGGTGGCCGCAGCTCTGTCCATCATCATGCGATCATGGTCGATGCATGGTGATGTCCCCAGTACGACACGAAAAGCATAGTGCGACCGACGCGCCCTGTTTGCATCGTATCTCTGGCACGGTCGCCCTGGCCTGGCCTGCAGGTGCTCGGCCCGTCGCCTACAACGTGCAGCTGGTGGTTGTGGCATACAATGTCTCCACCCTCAGCGCTGAGGAGCTCAGCGCGCTCAGCAGCCAGTACGACCTGGGCGCGTACATCTTCGTCTACGTCGCCGTCGCCCTGCCCACCAGCGGTGGCTACGACGCCTCAGCAGTGCGGCTGCGCCTGCTGGACACAGCCGGAGCGTTTGGCCCAAGCCTGCTAACGGACTCATTCGCGCAAGCATACTCGCCAATGACAACTTCCATCCCTGTACCCAGCGGCTGGTCGTCGTCGGTGTACACGATACCGGTGTGGACCCGCGCGCCTTCCTTTACAGACGAACAGCTCGCGGGCGTGGTGGTCAGCCTGTCGTACACGTGCGGGCAGGACGTGCCGGAGGCTCCGGTGGAGCTGTTCTGTCTAGGCAACGACCCGTGGGTCGCACCGTCGGAAGTTGGAGCGCCTTTCGAAGGTACGGTACCCTGCTTTCCAGTGAGATTTACAACTGGCTGCCAGGTGGCGCACGCGGTGCATGGTGCCAAGTACGGCGTCGTTGGTATGGTAGTACGCACGTGGCACTTACTCAGCGACGGATGTGGAAGGAACCGACCTGTGCGTACCTGATTTCCCGCAGGTGTGACGTGCCAGTCGCACCCAGCAGCTCGCTTCGCCCCTTCGCGGTGGAACACCGAAACGATTCCAATCGGCAACAGCGCTGCCGTCAGTTACCAGCAGTACTGGGCCGCATCGCGCGCAGCCGGCAACAAGCTCGGCATCCAGCAGGCTGGCTCCGGCGAGAGTTGGTTTCCCTTCGCTGCTGATGTGGACCTGCGGTCTGTGTCCGACAGCAGTATTGTAGACATGTCCGGCCTGGCTGCAGGCGGTACCTGCTAAGACGCATACACATCAGGATGCGGCCGTTCTTCTACGAGCTTGTTGAGCAATAGTGCTTGCTGTACATACATGTTGCCGGGCAGGCCCGCCAGGGGTGGCCCGGGCTGCAAGTAAAGCCCTTGAAACGCAATCACTCACGCACCCAGCACGTCCTGAAACGTGTGTTGCGTGGGCTGAACGCAGAGCGCAAACTTCGTGAAGTAGTTGATTACCATGCTGCGTGCGGCAGTTCCTTTGCGAGCCCGGCGGGTGATAAGTGCTGCGTGCCCTGCATCGACGACCGACGGAACCGGCGTGCTCACGAGCTTAAGGGCCAAGGATGCGTGGCGTGGGTGCAAGGAACATAAAAACAGCATCCAGGTGAACAATAGCCCTGTTAGCTGCACCTAGTAGATAGACAGTATGCAATCAAGGGCATTTGACCGCCTGGCGGCGCGATGCCAGCGACGAAGTGTACATACATGTACGTGTTGCCAGGTATGCATACCTTCGCGCACATCCTTAAGCCACGCACCGCGTGTGTGGCACTTCTAGCGCTTCAGATACCTCAGATCATCATGTACATAGGCGGACAATACCTTATCATGGTAACCAAACAGGCCTTCAGCGGTGTTGGTATCTCGTGTTTGCTCCTGTCCATGAGTTTACTTGATATCTCGTTGGACAGCCGCCTAGCTATCTACGTCGGCTGATGCATGGATAGATACGTATCAACAACTGGAACGTAACCCATGAGAATGGGCTAGCTGAGCACGCGCTTGCTGATGCGCTGTGGTAAACAAGCAATTAGAAGCGCGACCGGCGGTTCACTATCCCGTGCGTGGGGGCCGTTCATACGTTGCATATACGGTATGTATGTACGTTGGAAGAAAGGATTCCTGGACCGATGTTGTATTGAAAACCGAAGTCCCGAAAGACCCCAAGACAGCACAACCTACAACCTGTGCCGCGGTGATCCGCAGACTGAGGTTGCTGCGCGCAGGAAAGGACAAACGTAAGACGAAAACGAAAGTGCCTCCCCAGGTTGAATGCGGCAGTCAACAGTTGCAAGCAGGAGCGTGCGTGCGGGCAGCAAACAACCGAGACCGTGAGGAAGTGAGTTGCATTGAAGGGACCGTGGTGGACTTGCCTCCGAACAGCAGCGGAGAAGCGCCAGCCGCTGTTTTGTGGGCCACAAAACAGTTGGCAGACCTATATGCGGCAGATGCGGAACAAAAGCAGTATGCAGCAGGCAAACCAAGGGGAAAGAAGCAGGGGGTTGGCGGTGGGTGTATAACGCTCAAGGTGTGTAGAAGGGGTTGGAGCTTGAGTGGTGGATGGAAGGTTGATGAGGGTGAGTACAGCAGTTATGTACGGCCGTTGCGGCGGGCAATTGCGCACGTCCCAGGTATCCCATACATAGCAGCGGTGGACGGGTTGCGCCGGGCAGCGAGCCCCCGCTGTCGATCTCTGAGCTTGCAACACAAATGACAACACAGGTCGCTTGACCTAGACAAGCCAGTCACTTCGATTCGTTCGTGTTGCTAACGAAAAGCTGGCGCCAGCTAGCACTCTCCTGCTCGCTCGCCGAGCAGCGCAAGCGGCTTGCGAAGTCAGTTGCCGACAAGTAGATGCAGAGCCGGGGCTCCTGCTGTAGGTGAAGCACGCACACGGAACTACGTAGCAATGCGCCAATGCCCGCAAACTAGCACACAAACACTGTCGACGCGACGTGTGCCGTGTTTGTGCGCTGGCGTGCTCGCTTCGCGGCGGAAGGCTGCTGCCGCCTTGGTAACGTAAGGAATTCCCACGTGCCGATACAGAACCTAAAAAGGAGCTACGAGCGTCGAGGAACGCTTGCTTAGGAATGCAAGATAAGGAATCGATCCTTGGTGTTCTCATAGTGATCTTGTATGCACTACTGCCTACCTTTCCTGCAAAGACCTGCAAACAGTAGAGCTTTGCAATTTCACATGTCACGCGCGCATGTGTCTATCTAAGCTAGTCTATCCAACTGAGGCTCATAAAGCACCACTGCGCTGGTAGCAAGGCTGAGTATGTAAGCGTCCCAAAAGTGAAACGATCATCGAAAAAATAAAATAAAACTAACATAAATGGCCCGACATTCAAGGACTTCTCCCCTGGAGGCAAATCGGCTTGCGCTGATTGGGCGCAACCTCCCAGTCGCTGCGTGGGTGCGCCAGGGCACCCTCCGCGCTCATAGGACGCACAGCGCAGCTCCATGTCGTGAGTCGCTGTACACGGTTTCACCACGACCGTGCCTCCCGCTATTGTCCAAGTTGTGTTTCGGCCTCCTTCCAGCATTTGGTGTAGTAGGAACAGGCCATGAAACCCGGCACGACCTCCCCGTTGCAATCGCGGATACAACACACATCGAAACCGCAAGAGGCCCAAGCGCAGCGCGCGCGCGTGGCAGCAAAGCGTGCCACCTGCCAGCCAGGCGCACCCTCAAGGCCTTTCCATCAGTCAGTCATCCTGATCCCCTCCCCCTCCCCTCCCCGAAGCCCAGCAGCGCAACGCGGCGTGCAAAACGCAGCCTCCTGTGCGCAGCCAACATTGAACACGTCTGCGTTACATTCTTGCTTTTGCACAGCGCTTGGTGGCAAAACGACCTTCCATCAGCCACACTCCCACTCAGCCCAAGGGCGCAGTGCAGTGCAGCGTTGAGAAAAGAGCCCCTCCTCCTTTTATGCAGTTAATGTGGCACAGCTGCGCTGTATGCGTGCTTGCACACAGCGTTTTACGGCAAAAGAGGGTGCCCGGAATTTCCGGGTATTTAAATTCATTTTATCTTTTTTTCCGGCGACTAGGCAAACCCGAGTAGCATTGATTGAGTAGCACGGCGAGTGAAGTCAGCCATAAGGGTCACCAGCTTGCAATTGATCAACTGAACGACGACCCCTGAAAATCCTGAAAACACCTTTCCTTTTGTTCCGTCTGTTCCATCCGTCCTCGCGTTTGCGGGTAGCTGCTGTCCCCCAGCCCCGCTGCTAGCCCTGCTCTACCACTACAATTACGTACAAGGGCTAGGCCACCGGCGTTTCATTCCCTACGTACTATAACAACAATAATTTTACGCATCGGTCACACCAGCATGTATTTTAGCTGCCGTGTCGCACGAGCATGTCCGTGAAATTACCGGTTCTTAACGTCTGCAGCAGGGGGGGCTGCGCCTGATGACAGACAGCAACCACCAACAGACGTGCCAGAAATCTCTCGACCCGTATGGGGATCGAACCCGAGACCTCTCGCATGCCAGCCACCTCCACGAACTTATGTCGTGGCAAGGCCTCGTCCAGTTTTTCCTTCCACTGGCGGGAGATCCTTCGTACTACTACATACGTACAGCCTAGCTAGGCCCCGTTGACCTGGTTTCCGCTCCTCTATTACCTCTATAACAATAAAAAAACAATGATGAAAACAACAACAATAATAATAACAATAATAGAAATAAAAATAATGATAATAATAAGAATAAGAATTATAGTACGCTGGGTTAAACCCGCGTGTGTTTAGGGGGCTGGGCACGATGGGCTAGCACGGAGCAGCCTTACGAATTTGTCCGTCCTCTCCTTTCAGTTCTTTCTGTCTTCTTTGGCGTTCACGGGTTCCCTTGTTCTGGGAACGGGTCTGGCAACTAATAACGTTGATTGGCTCTTCCCAGCCTTAAACTCAATGCCTAACACAAGCCTAAATGGGGTTTATGTCCTGTAATGGGCCCAGGTACAAAAACAATAACAATACTAGTGATACGCTGGGTCAAACCCGCGTGTGTTAAGGGGGCTGGGCACGATGGACTCGCAAAAAAAGGGGAAACGTTACGCTTGGGTCATATCCGCGTGTGGTTAAGGGGCCAGAGGTGATGAGCCGTCAGCAGCAGGGCTCTGCGGCTTTACAAATCCGCCTGGCACCATCCTTTTCCATGCTCTCGGTCATGGCGCCGGCATGTTCGGCTTGATCCGGCTAAGGGCATGCTCCGCTCCGCCCACTCGCTCCGCCTGGTTGGCAGCATAGCCCCCGCCTCTAAGGGTAGTCAACTATGCCCAGGACGGCATTTCCCCCCGCAAGTAGAAAGTTGCAGGTTCAAGGATTCGAAATGGACTCGCACGCTAGTGCTCATCTTACGACGACACTACACCCCAATCAACTGAAGGGTATATATATACCCAGCCACCAGGGCCCTGGGACAAAGGTATTGGGAAAAAGGCACCAGACATACATCTCGAGCATTCCTCCTGTCGCATGGCGCCGATCCCCCGCCCAACACTTATAACACTACTTTTTGAGACAAACGTCGCGCAGTACGCGTGCTGCCGTATCATGTTCGGTCAACAGCCATCGAACATACAGGTATCAACGCGGCTCCGTCACGGAGTACAGTGTACTCCGTCAATTGCGTTTATTTGGTGACTCGGTTGCCGGCTCAGTGGCCGGTGGCGCTAGCGACGCAGTACGTACGTATAGACCGTAGCTGATGACGGAGCAAGCATGTATGGCGGCGGCTAACGGTTTTGCTAGCGCCATGGCTGCGACTGCGTTTGGCCGCGTGCGGACAGATAGAGAGACTAGAGAGACAAGAACGTGGGTCGAGGAAGTCGTCGGGTCTATGTTGATTACATTGAGTTTACATAGTTCTACATTGACCCACGCACGTGACCCTTCAACCCGGCTGCTGGCGGCGTTGGCGGACGACGCGGGCGGCGTGCTACCCTTGAACCAACATGTAAGTACCAGGCTTTGGCGATGGCAGTTCCGTAAACGCGGCCTTTGTTTGCGCAACCATATGTCGGCATGCTGTTGACCGCGACTGACTGACAGCAGCAGGAATATAACCTCCTTCCTGCTGCATCACTTACATACTCGAGCGATGTGGTAACAACGGCGATTGACTGGACTGGAGGCTTTTGGCGCTAGCATCTGCAGCCGGCGCCGTAGATAGCCTTATCATAAGAAGGACCCGCAGAACCTGCCTGCCTGCTTCGCTTTCTTCTGTCAGGTCGTTGCTTCCAGCCCAGCCAACAGGCAGGACGCCGTCCGCCGGACTAGCCGGACTAGCTAGATAGACTAGCTGGACGCCACCCCTCACAACGCTTACCTTTGCTTGCCCGATGAAGTTCGCCACCCGAAAAACATGCGGCCGAACCCTCTCTCCAACCACGTAAGGACCAGCCGCCCTGGATGAGTTGGACACGCGGGGCACGCCTCAAAACTGTTGGGTCGTTGGTGGGTCGTCGCAGTAGCATTACGACGGGCTTCCGGGCAGCTTCTCCCCAGGTGCAGGGAAGCAACCCTCAACACAACAAGCAGCGACAAGCAATACCTACCGCGCCAGACCCGACACGAGTGCCGCGTGTATATCGTGTATATAATCAGCGAGCCAGGCAGCAAGATGGCACGTACCTGACAACGGCTGAGCATCCTTAAGCCAGATACTGATACAAATACCCTCGCACCGCTGGGTTGAGCACGTCGGACACACTTACTGCTCGTCCACAAGCGACGCACAGGAGCGGACTGAGCAACACACTGCTGCCAGCTGTCCAGAATCGCCGTTAAGCCAAACGTGCGCAGGCACGTACAACAGCTAATAGCACTCCGCGTACGTGTTCCCGGCGTTTCGGTCCTCCTCCTGTACACCCTTCCAGGACACAGCGACGAACCATGACGACCAACGCCAATAGTCCACCAAGGCCTCGACCTCTGCGCGGCAGCTGCTTGAACCGCCAGTGGACGGCTTGGGTGCTGGCCGCCGTGGCTGCGACAGCCCTGCTCGCCCTACCCACCGCATGCCGCGCACGCGCCTTGATGGACTTCAACTTCACGATGGTCACGCTCGCATACCCCAGGTTAGGCCAAGCCAGGCGGGGCTCAGGAAGAAGCTCAAGCCAGGCCGGGTCAAGCATAGCAGCACCCTGCACCGCAGGCAGGAGCGGCCGCGTACGCACAATACAAAGCAACACCGGTACCAAAAGCACGTCCAACAACAGGCTCTTCATGTAATGATGTATACACTCTGAAAACTGTTCGGTCACCAGAACGCACCAGTCGCACCAGAAGGCACCAGAATGGGTCCAGAGGCCACCAGGCGTCTGGTACGTTCTGGTGGACATCTGGTGCACCAGCAGGGCACCAGCGCCTGGACTACCTGGTGTCTCCCCAGAATGCACCAGAAAGGCACCAGAAAGGCACCAGAGCCATCGAGCAGCCCAGCCTTATACAGCCCGCCAGCACGCTCTGCATCGCTGCCGGACGTTGTTCTTGATGCTATATGGTCCTATGTGTCTCTAGCATCGCATAAATAGATGGTGTGGCACGTACGGCGGGCGTTGCTTGACTGTTGTATTGTTGTATTGTCGATACAGCCATATGGGACAAAGTTGTGGCGTATGCACGTATGTATGTGTATCAGACTCAGCGCTGCGAAGCAGCGCCGGGGTGGGGGTCGTCTGGTCTGGGGGCGTCCAAGCACCCGCCCCCAGCCCACCGGCGGCGGGGGGCGGGGGGCCCATCTAGCTTGCGAGCTCGCAGAGTCGGCTTTCTTGAAGCTGCGCCGTACCAGATGAGAGGCGCCGCCCCCTCTGCGCCGTCAAAAGCACGCACTGCACCATGCACGACAACGGACAGCCCCCGCACTACTGGCTTATAATTAGCTTTGCACACAGAAGTACGTCATGCCGCGCGTAGACCTTTCGTGGTAAAAGCAGCAGCATGCTGCCCTTCGCACACCCGCTAGGCTTCACGCGCAGATCCAATAGCTGTACTTTTTTCCCCTTTTACGCGCAGCGTGTGTGCCTTCGGCCTCCGGCAGCTTGCGCTGGCACACCCTATCTAGCTACATATGTAAGTCCGTACGTATGTTGATAATCCCACCGCCTGCTGCGGCGTCCTGGTGTGGCGATGATGACACTAACTGAAGCCACGCACCTTCTGTGCGCGGGGTGATCCCACCACAGAACCCACTCTGTATCTTACACATGTGCCCCAAAGATTTGGAAGATCAGACTGTACCTTACACGCACATGTGCTGATATGCACCTGCGTGCACTGACACGCGCAGAGCACTTTGCGTGCCTGGCGGCGATGCTAGCGGCACCTACGGTAACAAGCCCTGTATGCTAAATCCTGCTTCCATGTGGAGTCTACCTTTGAACTCTACAGACGGCAGCCTGAGGTAAGCAAGCACACGCACCGCTGCTATTGTGTCGGTGTTTCTAACGCGTTTTGGCCCCAATCCCTCCCGCGCTGGCCCGTACATGCTCTTACTTGCGCCTACGTGCCCTTGAACGCATCTAGCAAGCTTGATGCTCACTATGAGAACGGGCCCTACGCGTTAGGCCGCGTGTACGCGCGTTAGCCCGCGGTAGCTCGCGTTACGGAACCACCGGCAGTACGACACTCGTACTGCAGTACCGCTATACATGTAACGCACTCCCTGGTGGCTGGGTAGATACCCTTTGGGTATCGTCGCAGATGAGCACTACGTGCGAGTCCATCGTGCCCAGCCCCTTAACACACGCGGGTTTGACCATGCGTAACACACGCGGGTTTGACCATGCGTAACACTATTATAATAATTATTATTATCATTATTATTATAATTGTTATTATTTTTATTGTTACTGTTGTTTTTATTATGTAACGCACTCACATCAGAGGTCGCGTCGTCAGTAAATGTGAACGCGCGCGGTACTGCGCGTTACCACGCGTCAGACACAGCAGACTGTCAGGTGGGCCAGGTACCAGCTCGCTGTACGGGTCGCGTTACACGCGTTAGCTCGCGTACGCGAGCTACGACGCGTCGTAGCTGTGTTACACGCGCGTTACAGCGGGGGCGGCTAATCAATAACGCGGCTTTGGCGCGAGCTAACGCGAGCCTCCCGTTCTCATCATCATCATCATCATCATCATCATCATCATCATCATCATTATCATCATCATCATCATCATATCATCATCATCATCATCATCATCATCATCATCATCATCATCATAACAATAATCATGATCATCATCATCATCATAACAAAAATAACAATAAAAAATAATACTAATAATAGAAAATTATTAGTATCATTATTATTATAATAAGAATAAATATTTTTATTATTATTATTATAACAATAATCTTACGCATCGGTCAAACCAGCGTGTTTTTTAGCTGCCGGGTCGTACGAGCATGTCCGTGAGATTACCGGTTCGTTCTTAACGTCTGCAGCAGGGGGGCTGCGCCTGATGACAGACAGAAACCACCAACAGACGTGCCAGAAATCTCTCGACCCCTATGGGAATCGAGCCCGAGACCTCTCGCATGCCAGCCACCTCCACGAACTTATGTCGTGGCAAGGCCTTGCCCAGTTTTTCCTTCCACTGGCGGGAGATTCCGTTCTCATAGTGCATTGCCCTGGTGGCTGGGTAGTTCGTAAGGCTGCTCCATGCTAGCCCATCGTGCCCAGCCCCCTTAACACACGCGGGTCTGACCCAGCGTATTATTATTATTATTATTATTATTATTATTATTATTATTATTATTATTATTATTATTATTATTATTATTATTATTATTATTATTATTATTATTATTATTATTATTATAGTGCATTGCCAGCCAGCATCAAGGACACCAACGCGCGCGGCCGATGCGCAAGTACCCCCTTTGTCCAGCAGCGCCGACAAGCAGGGGCGCTCTATGCATTATCCATGCATCCAGGTAGACACGTACCCGCCAGTAGCTTGGCACCATGCCTGTGTATACACAGCTTCCGTACGGAAATTTTGCCGTTGCCCTTTGAACCCGGTCGCCAAGCTCTACCCGGTCGCCAAGGTCGCTCTACTTGCACATGTATGCTGCCGTACAGTATTCAGAACAGCGTATCTTCTCCTTCTAATTAATACATGCTGCCGTTGCATCTGCAGTGCCGTCCGGAAGCTGGCAGCCGTCAAGCTCATCTGCACGGATGCCAAGACTCAGGTACGCGAGGCACAATAACAACAAGAACAACAACAATAAAAACAATAACAAATATAAGAATAACAATAAGAATAGTTATGATAACAATGAGAACAATAACAATAACAGCAATAGGAATAACAACAAGAGTAACAATAACAATAACAATAAGAACAGTAACAATAAGAATAAGATTATTCATAACAACAATAAGAACAACAAGAATAATTATAACAACAAGAATACTAACAATCATAACAATAAGAATAACAAGAGTAACGCGAGTAACAAGAGTAACGCCTCCGCGCGCGCGCGCCGCGCTCGCGCGCGCGCGCTGGGTCAGACCCGCGTGTGTTAAGGGGCTGGGCACGATGGGCTAGCATGGAGCAGCCTTACGAACTACCCAGCCACCCGGAGGTACGCGAGGCACATGCACAGCAACGAGCGGCCACACAGCGCACGCACTACGGTCCATCACCTTGAGATGTGTGGCTTGACGGTAGCCCTTTGGCCCTATAGCCGTAGGCTGGCTTGAAAACCCGCTGTATATGCGTATGTATGTGGCGGCGGGGCTCATCCATCAACAGATCGTTCGCAACGTGACTCAGCCCTTATGCGCTTGGACTGTGCTTGATTGCAGCATCGTGTGTGCGGCGCACGCACACGTACAGGAAGAGCTTGCTTGCTGGTTGTACCAGCTTCGCGCTCATTGCAGTCGAGCGCACTCTGCATTACGAAGGTCATCTCCTCTATCTTGTTATGGCCAGCCCAAGCCACGCCAAAAACGAATGTCGGGCTTGCGTCAAACCTCAGTAGCAACGCCTTACTTGCCAAAGACCATGTCAGCCATACACACATGCATGGCGCTTAGGTAGGCATGTGTATCATGATGCGCGTATGGACAGCAGCGGCGACCCGTCGACCATATGCACGCACGGCGCTGTAGGCATGTGTATCATGATGCATGTGTGGGCAGCAGCGTCGACCCGTCGAAAACACGCACGGCGCTGCATGTGTGTGTAGTGTGTGTGGTACTGCTGCTGGCGCGCGCACTCAGGCCTCCTGCGAGGCGTACCCTGAGGCCGTATGCGAGTGGCAAGCTGACCTGGGCGGCCGCTGCGCCGCCGCGACAGCCGGCCAGGCTCTCCTACACCACCTATGCCCTGGCTCAAAGGTGCGTGCGTGCGGCGCCGCGCGCCCCTTGCGCCCTGCCCAACGAGCTGCCAGGGGAGCTTGGATAGTACTCTTTTTGACGGTATACATGCGCAGGCAAGGGTCAGTAGTGCCCACCCGTCAGTGTCGCTGCGTGAGCGTCAAGCACATAAAGCGTTATCACCATATGCCTGTAACGTTGCGCCTTTGTACTGTACATGCGCTGCTGCTGCGCGCCGCGGCTTTGTTTCTTGTTGCCGTGAATGAGCTTTGCAACGCATAGGGCCAGCTAAGCCGACAGCAAACGACCAGTACGCATTAGCGCCCAGTCACGCCCATGCCACGCTTGTTATGCTTGCTCCTGCAAACATCTGGGGCTGGCGGACAAACGACGCTGGAGGATTAGGACGGACAGTTTTTTCGCTCTGTCGATGACGATGACGATGCGCTCATGTTATTAGTGGTTGGCTGATTGCGTGCAGGCGTATGACCTCGTGCGCTGCGCCGGCCTCAATGCCACGTCGTGTACCACTGCCGGCAGCGGCTGCAAGGCGATGTCCGGGGGCTTGTGCATTCCGGCAAAGGCTTCTATCAGTACGTCCATACAGCTGGCGGCAGCGCTACAGGTGATGACTGGCGCTACGTACAGGCAGCAAGTTGGCATCCGTGCAGCATGCTTCCGTGCGCTGCAGCAACTACCCGTAGCCACGACGACCTTCATGTCGTCGTGGTTTGACCTGATGCACTGCTGGCGCTTGCTGCAGGACGTGCGGACCAACCTTTACGGAACATACAATCCCTCCCAGTACGGTTGCTGCCCGCATTACGCATGCGGTTGTACGGCATGGCGTGCTCAACCGGAATGGCCTGGCCTGCGGCGGGTTCGCCGTCGGGGTCCGCGTGCGCCGGGTTTACGGTAAGGGTTGTAAAGACAAGTACGGCATGGCCAGCGGGCACATACAGCACGTACGCACACCTCGCTTGTTGCTGCGCTTGCCGTACGTGCGGCCTCAGTGCGGCGCAGCATCTAGAGCAATAAATCGCGTATGGGTAGCGTGGGTGCACTGCCGATTCCAAACCGGGATGTTGGTGACAGGTAAGCTTCGCAGTAGCAACCACAACAATCCAATGTCAGGACATGGGACCAGTGGTTGCGGTAGTTGCGGCGCGATGGCAGCATCGAATCTATCTAGTTCTGCGGCGCTTTGGACACTGGCTAGCCTTTCTCCTGCATGATGAAGCAGACGCCTTTTCATTTTTGCATGGCCGTTGCTCTGCTGCGCAGCACCCGCCACTGTCCGCTGCTGAGGTCAAGGCGTTGTGTACAGAATGCCAACACCGTGCGTGCGTACGTGTGCGTGCAGCTGTTGCTCCCTGGCGACTTGGACTTGTTTGGCTTCTGTATGCCGCCGGCCGGCGGCGCGGGCGGCTCATGCTCGCTTGATGTTGGCCGCTTCTTGACCAGAATGCTACGCCAACCAGACTCTGGGCAAGGTCGCAGCAGGTAGGTGATACGATAAGGAAGGATAGTTTGACCCCAATCAAGATAGATGGGTAGGCGCCCGCGGGCAACAGCACGACGGCCGTGGTCGGGCACCATGCATGCACATACTGCCCAAAACAGCTGTACATGTGTTTGTTGGCCCAAAGCCTGCTCTGCAAAACCCCGCAGGGTGCTTGGGGGCTGGGGTGGCGTACGAAGCCTGCCGTCCGGTCCACTACGCAGCAGCGCGCGCACTGTGCACGTTTGCATTGTGTGCTACGACACAGCTTATACAACAACATCGCAGCGCTTGCGTGTTGTCTTCCACGCCGCAGCTCGGGACGAAGGATGGTTGCAGTGTATGATGATCTTTAACAAGGCTTTGCCCTGCTGCTGTCTGCATGATGCATATTGTACCTGCAGTTGCAGGGGACTGCCGTGGCGCGTGGCAAGGCGGCGACCTGTGCACCGCCGTCGGCGATTTGCCAATGTCTAGCATTCCATCGCGTGCGAGTATGACGCAGGTGAGCGAGGCGTGATGTGTGCATTCGATAGGGCGCGGCCATGCATGCACTCTAAATCGCTCACACCTCGCCTGCGCGCAATCATCATTGGATGTCATGTACGGTCCTTCTCGTTTTGCTTCAGCACAGTGGGCGCTGCAGGGTGGGGTTTGGCGTCGCGCGCTACTGACCACTGACGTAGCCGCCGCACGCTGCCGCCACTCGCCCGCCCAAGGGGCCAGCTGCAACAGAGCCAGCGCTATAGATGTAACTCCGCACGCGGTACACCAGGCGGAAAGGTTTTGACTGCTGGCTGCCAGCTGTCCGCAAGGCCACATCCGCCGCGCGGTCGTTCAGTGGCTGCCTTGTTACGATGCGTTGATGCTTCTGCTGCAAGCAGGCTTTCAAGGCGCTGGTGTGGGGCCCAGCGGTGTGCCCGGAGCTGCTGGCAGACGTCAAGTTCCCCATCGAGCTCGCCGTCCCGCGCTTGCAAGGAGGTTTGCTAGGCTGATGGCGCGTTGCACTGTCTGGACTGTCTATTGTCGCATGTGCACGTCAGGTGCACGTGCTAGCGGAGGAGGCCGCCCGCCCATACATCATATCCGTGTTTGCCTAGGCCAATACACAAAGGCGCATCGGACGGCAGCGGGCGGGCGCGGTTACAATTTGCCCGTTTGCTCTACATTCGATACATGTATGGGCTGGTCTGCACACGCAGACGTCGTGCGCCGAACGTGTACACATTGCTGCAACTATGAAAGCCCGCACTCCAATAATGCCACGATTGCAGCGCACACCCAGCTGTGCTAAACTCGCATGCGCTCTAGAGAGCGTCATCGCGGTCTGCATGCTCAAACGGTGCATTGTACGCGCGAATGGATACGGGATGTATGTACGGCATGTTGTAACGGGCAACTCGAGAAAATGCTGTTAGAGCATACGTACCATGGGAATGGTCATCGGGCATGCGCAACGTTCCTTTTCCGCAATGCGCCGTGCACTAAAGAAATTGCGTTGTTACAGTGGCACGCGCACAGTATGGCTGCGTTTTTGTTCGGAGGCCGGTACCGTTGGCGAGATGGAACTGCCGATACATGTTCGACTTGGATACACAAGCATGACAATCGAATCCATCACTGCATGGCCACGACACGCCCAACGTGTGGGATGATGTCGAAGATCAGCAAAAACGAGGAAATGCATCTGAGCCATGGAGCTAAAGCTGAAGGAAACCAATACCCCGCACTCCGCCGTCACACAACGTTGCCCAGACACAGCAACAACAAGGAAACGGTTGGCGGCGGCTAGGCGGGGGACTATGCAACGATGTATCTATTTAGGAGGAGGTACATACACGCGGCTGTGCAACACGCAGTTACCAGGGAGTAAGAGAAAAGAAGAATTACCCGGGAGGCGAATGGCCTGGAATCGCCAAAAACGTGCGCAAACCGACGCCCCAACGCCGGGCAGCATGCAGTCGATCTTCCAACCCGGCGACCAAGACGGAACAAGAGCCCAGGATTACACCCCTCCCTGCCCACAAAGCTTGCTATCATCGAAGTCCGTGCCATACGTCAACAACTCGGCCGGTGCCCGTAAACATATGTAAGGTTGCGCAGTGCTGGGGCTATGTACGCACGATGCACAGGTCAGACGGCTGCGCAACACGCATTGTCGGCAACCAACTGCCAGCAGCAGTTCTGCAGGCTGGAAGCCAGCTAGTGCAAACCACACCACAGCTAGCGCGCTACCAAACTGAAAGACGCCGCTCAGCAACTGCAGCCGCACCTGCCACTGCCACTGGCTAAGTGCAGCGGCCCTACGAGCACTGCCCTGCTCCAGACGACAGTAGAGCGCTACCCGTGTAGAGCACTATCGTGCATTGCCGTCAGCTGTGGCGAGGCGAATCTTGTCCCATTCATCTTGCTTGCTCACCGGCGCATTAACACCAGCATCATTTCAGCCGTCACAGTCGTAACTGCACTGCCGTAAGCATCACGCCAGCCGGTGGCCGTCTGTTTGGGACGCTTAGGTCACCGTCGCTTTCAACAGTGCTACGAACAGCAGCACCTGGAACGCCGATATCGGAATTCGGGACGGCGCACAGCTCCGAGTGTATGGGCCCGCCGACAGGGGGGGGGGGGTAGCAAGCAGTCAGCGCCCTATCTACCAGTGGCCGCTTGGGGCAGCGTACGGGTAGGGAGCAGGAGGCGGTGGCGCACCGTACGGCGCCGGCAGTGTCCCGTACGGCGCTGGTGGATACCCGTACCCTGCATGGTCAAGGGTGGCAGGGCGGTGTTGGTGGTAGCGCCAACAGAGAAGGGCTCTCGATGACGGCAGGGAGTGGCGAAGCGCAGCGACAGGTTAGCGGCATCGGCTGGCATCGCAGTACATGGTGCAAGCAGCCGGCAAACTGGGAGCACGACCCTTGTATGCAACGCGTGCCAAAAGCATCTCGCCGCCGCGCATGTGTTGTACAGAGCAAGCTTCTTCCAGTATTGAAGCTAGTTTCAGGAGCGGAGGTAACATGCCTCACCCCAGCCATCCACACAGTGATGGGAAAAGCATGCTATTGCCCTGCAGCGCGATACGGACGCAACGTGCAGGTTGCCTGATGGGTGACAGCAGTCAAGTGATACGAAACAAGTACGGTACTACATCATCTCTTCACAATACGTGTTTTCACTGCTATCCAAGTTTGAGCTGCTAACCTGCAGGTGGCGGCGGTGCACTGTACGCCCCTGCTGGTGGTGGGTGTGCTGCCGGATAACCATAATGCGGCTGCTGCGGGTGGTGATGATGGAACGAGGCTGAGGGGTCGAGCGGCGGCTGCGAGTACGGCACCGTGCTGGCGGCGTGATGCTGCTGCGGATGATGATGGAATGAGGCCGATAGGTCAGCCGACGGCTGCGGGTACGGTGCCGCCGGGTACGGCGCAGGCGCGTGCGGTCCCGGTACGGCCCCCGGAGGGATTGCTGCTGGCGGCGGCGCTGCTCCGTGGGACGAGATACTAGGCGACGCGTCGTAGTGGCATGACAGTCGCTGGTGCGGCTGCACATCGATGAGGCCGCAGGTAGGGGTGAAGGCGTGTGGGGAGGGGTCCTGAAAGGCACAAAGCGGAAGGGGTTGGCGAGCTGGCCAGACAGCCAATAGGGCAGGGATGGGGATAAGGCTGAGAAGTAGCCGGCGGCGGTCTGTGTGACCTGCCTGACTTGACCAGGTGCCGCAGGGTGCGTCGGAGCAACCATTCGCATGGCGGGCTGCGCAAAAAGATTCGTGACCATGCCAAGCACCACCACACTTGCATGAGCTCTCGCCAGCGGGCTTGCCTGTGACTTGACCTGTCCTGCCGACATGGCCGTTGCGGTGGCTGTAGTTGTGGCCACCCGCCCTGCCGCGGCATCGGCCGCTGCTGCAGCCGCCGTCGGCAGGAACGTCAGTGTGATTGTCAGAAAGCCCTGCTGCCGCTTGGACAGCCGGCGAAACAACGGCACCTGAAATCAGGTGAGGGGAGGTGGCCAAGGTGCGCGTAGATGCATGGAGGCCCGTGCCGTGCAGAAGGCAGCATGCGGGGCGTGAGCAAGAAGGCCAGTTGAGCCGCATGGAAGGTACGATGACGCCATACATAGCGCAACGGCGGTGGTGACGGCCACCGCCGCCGTACATGTGGCGGCGACGCGGGCCAAAACTGCCAGCCAGCCGGGGCCGCCGCCACATGCAGTGCTTGCAGGCAATCCCGCAAAGGGCGCTGAAGTTGCTATCAAGGCGCGCACGGCGCCTTCCGGATGAAAACGCGCAGCTGGGGTTCAACGGTGCGCAGCGTCGCCGTCGCCCACACGCGTGTGCGGTGGTCGGCCAGCGAAAGGCCGAGCCGTACATGCACTGCATACCTGCGACCGGGAACATGCTGCAACGATCGGTACCATGTAACGCGCCGCAACGTGGCCACTGGGGATGCCCGGAGGCTTCACAGTCTTCTCACCGGCGTCGTAGGTTTGCGCAGTCGCGCCCCCTCCCCCACCGGCTCCTTCCTGCGTTACCTGCAGCGACTCCTGCCCTTTCTGCCGCACGGGTATGAGGCTGACAGATGCGAAGCCAACGCTGTCATCAGGCCTGCACACCAGACAAAGGTAGCGCCACGTGTCACAGGCCAGCTGCCGTTGAGCGGCACGTACGGACGGCAAGGCTGTTCTCCTTGCCTGAAATCATCTTCGTCCCAAACCTCTACCTCCATGGTGACGTCCTCCTGTTCAACGCGAAAAACAAACTTCTGGTCCCTGCAGCAGATCAGACATCAAAAACCGCTCGCAACGCACTCCATTGCAATCAAAAGCGACACGCGGAACCACCCGATGTTGGGGCAGAGCTCACCAGACAGGACTGGAACCACCGGAATGGTGCGTGTTGCTTCGACATTTAGTCTTCCCAACTTTTAAAATGACGTAGGGGTCCTGCACAGTGCGGCAGGGTTGCTCCTCCTCCAAAAACACCAGCCTTACCACACCCATCAGGCGGACAGGCGCGCTTCGCAGTGAGCTCACCATCTTGCCAAAGAAGTCCGTATTCTTAAGCTGTGTGCCATACTGCAAATGCACCGTTATCTCCCCTGGTGTCAGGGGAACAGGAACCATCGTTGTGAACGGCGATTTCTATGTTAATCAGCAGTTGATTAAGGGAGCAACGGAAGCATGGAAGGAGAATGGACAGTTCTGCGCTTGCGGCAGGAACTAGCCGAATCACGTTTTTAAAGGTGCTGGCCCTGGCCCTGCCCGAAGCTACGCTTCGGGACTTCGTCTGCCCTTCCTGACAGACGAAGTCGGTTGGACTCTAGTGAGGCCGGCCCTGGAGCCGCCGACCCACGGGCCAGTCACTGTGCAGAAGAACCCGCCCACCCGGAAAGAGACAGCTGCAAAAACGGAAGCCTGCCTGTTACACAGCAACAACCGACGACGACGAAAACAGAAAGCCTGACTGCCACGCTCAAACCCGCGCAGAAAACAGCAGCGCAAGCAGCCAAACAGACGCAACAAGTGCGCGTGCATGCTGTGCTGTGCGAGCCACCCGCCTGGTGTACGCTAGCGTGCCGAGCGTCCATGCCAAACAGGCGCACGCCAGGCAGAAGTGCCGCAATCACCTGCAACGCAACGGAACAAGACCCCGAGTCAGTACTATGCACCCCGCCAGCGTGCGCCCGGCGGAGGCAAACCACGCTGCACGCCGTTCGCCGGTTTTGTAGCCAGGGTCTTGGGCGACAAGTGGGGGGCTGTATCTGGTGTGTATCATCTGCCCAACCTTTTGAAACCCATGCAAAAGAACCCGCCCGTGCGCGTGTGTATGGAACAATTGTCCGCTTCCCATTCCTCGGCAGATTTGCGCATGCACGGCTCGCTGTAACGGTGTCCAGAAAACGTGTGTCTGATGCCGTTTGATGTTGCTGCGCGCATGCGATAAAGGCATGGTGCATGTCCAAGCCGTGAGACGCAGAGATAGGATCCAGGCACGCACATTGAGACTGCAGCCGCGGGGACGGCTTAGTGGTCGGCAGCGCAGCGCGCAGAGCGGGGCCCCTCACTTCCACTGTGTATGGGAGCCTGCAGCAGCCTGCAGCATGCACATACGTTTCGCGTTACACGAGCTCGCTGAGCATGTCACATTCTAGTGCACAGGGCAACATCGTACGGCGAAGAACGGAAAGCCTTGCATTCGCACACACAATCCATTACCGTACAAGGGGATCACGCACCCGAATGGCGAACCGCTTAGCAACACGCAAAAGCTGCCCATGTCGAGAGGACCATCTGCCACTATTTCGCACACCCGTACAGCTGTCGGTACGGGTACGGCACCAGTACGGGTACTGCCGGTGGTGGGCGGCGTACACACCACGTGGGACCGGGGACATGCACCGGCGTGTCGCCTCCTTGTCAAGACATGAAGCACACAGTAAGACGCAGGCATGAGCAATCGCAACTAATCGCAACATCAAACACAAGAACCAATGTAACCTTCACCTCCTCGCGTGCGTGCGCGCTTTTCAAGGTGGTTGCACGTGCCCGCGAACGCAGACCTTGACTGACTGACTGTCCAAGCTGATACGTGAACAATCTGTCAGATGGTCAACCTTTTCGTGCATGAAATGCATGTTGCTGTGCACACGTCTATCGGCGGTTGATGAACGCGTCCACAAGATGCGCGTCGCAGCGCTGGCATTATTAGTCGATCGGTGGGCATACATCAAGTACTACCCATGAAATACCACAACCCTTGAGCCAACGTGCCGAATACGGCGCTTCTCGTCTTCCTTCACGGCGTCGTGCCACGATCTTGCACCTTGTGAACCTGCCACGCGCCCGGCTGGCCACATCGCCTTCACGGACGACGCGCGCGCCAGTGAGGCACGCGCCCGAACAGACAGCGCACCTTGCACACTGCTTTAACTAGCGCGTCGAATCTTTTTAAAGCAACCATCGCTTTAGCAGGTGAGGCTACGCAGCCGCCAGGCACGTAGCTTCTTACGCAGATACCTTTTCGTCGCGTTGATACCAACCTCATGATCGGTTTCTTGATTTAATTGCAGTCCGTAGCATTTGTACCATGCAGTGCCAGGGTTGAGCAACGTCGCGCCTCTCAGCACGTGTGCATCATGCATGTACTTCACTGGTAGATCACTAGGCTTTCGCCTTTATGCGCGCAGCGCGCGGCGCCGTCGGCCCTTGACTTGCTTGTTGCCCTGCAATCAAAGCAGTTTAACGCACCGTGGAGTGGTTAGAGGGGTGGGGTCGGAACGATATGTATCCAGCACTGCTCTCTTCCCTTGAGCAGCTCGAACCCACGCGCCCGTGCGTAGATCTGCTGCTTAGGCCCGGAGTGTGTCCGTTTCCTTATCCAATCATCCTGTACTGATGCGAGCTGCGAGTGCAAGAGACTGCACGGGCAGCACTTGTGCGGCACAGCAGACAGCGCATGCATGGCATGACGCGCGTACTTGGACGCGTTGCGTAATTGGGCGCTTGACGGCGTGTGACTCTGCTCCAGTTGCGACAATCACTGAGCCCGCTGTCTGCCGGGGCTGTTCCTGAAGCGGTCCTCGCTGCTAGAAAGCACCAGCTGCCCGTCCATCCTGCCTTGTACTGATTGCGCAGTGCCCTGCTCCGTCCGTCAGTGTGTGCAATACACGCTTGGGCACCTTTCTGGGGAGCGGTGTAGCAGGCGGCGGCGGCGGCACGGGGGGGCGGGGCGACGGCGGTGGTGGCGACGGGGGCCGAGGTGAAGGGGGTGGGGGGCTGGGTGGCCGCGGCGGCAGCGGTGGTGGTGGCGACGGGGGGAAAGGTGGACGCGGTGACGGGGGCGGCTTCGGGGCGGCGGCGAGCGGTTGGCGCAGTCGTCATCGGCGCCGT
The DNA here is from genome assembly GCA_037367405.1 of Ottelia alismoides. NCBI lineage: Eukaryota > Viridiplantae > Streptophyta > Magnoliopsida > Alismatales > Hydrocharitaceae > Ottelia > Ottelia alismoides. The sequence goes on from JAZKJV010006224.1 coordinate 102,145, forward strand.
CCACCCAGCCGTCGCAGTCCTGCGACGTCGAACGATGGCCAGCAGCAGTAAAGGGCGTTTGCTTGGCGTGCGTGCGCAAAGGCAGAGTGTCATGCATATGTGCGTGCGCCACACTCGCCGCGGTTCGACGTGTGCGGGAGGCAACAGGCGCCCGTCGCCCTGCTGCCGTACGCTGGCTGGCTTGCCTAGCGAAGCGCAGAGTGCACGCACGCAGCAAACCGTAGCAGGCCCGGTCGAGTACCTTTCATTTGGGTGCGGATCTGCTGTCGGGCTGCGGGCTGTGTGGCACATGTGGAGTCTGTTACCTCCGAGCTCTGACGTTCAACACGTGTGTGGATGCACGCCACACCTCACCCCTAGCCCATGCGCAACGCAGCAACCTGCCTGCCAGCGGCCTGGCACACGTACGGTGCCGGCTGCCGGGCGGCGGCGCGCCGCGATATTGTGCCGTACACTTGCCGCCACTCACATTGTCCAGCCCGTCGGCGCAGCTCGCTTCTGGGTACTCGGAACGGCGGCACACCGCAATGCTGACGGTGGCAGCGGACGCCGGGCTGCCTGCAAAAACAGCGGTTGAGAGATGGAGAGTGCGCTTTTGGTTGTGCGTGCGTACAGCAGCGTCTCGCGCTGGACCCCAACGACGCGCGCTGCAGCAAGCGCTCGCCCGCCAGGAGCAACCATGGAGGCATGCGTGAGGAACTGGATGCATGCATGGGAAGTGGGCTGTACTGCAGCTTCAGCTGGAACCTGCAAGCGAGGCGGGCATATGCTGCCGCCCTGGCCTGCACCACTCACTGGCCAGAAGCCGCTGAGGAGGGTGCGCGCGTGTGCGTGAGGCGCTTACCTGTATTGGACAAGACGCGGATAACCATTGAAGCGCTGTGCGTGGCGTTTTCAGCCCAAAGGCCTGATGGCGCCGTCAGCGTTCCGTTCGACGTCAGCGTGGCCTGCGCGCAGAGGGGCGTGACCGGGGCCAAGCAGACTCACACAAGCACCCTACCCTCGACGGCGCAGGCATGGGCGGCTCTGTACGAAGGTACGACGTCGCTACGGCGGGCTGCGACTGACGAATGAACGCCACATACACATGGGACGGAGAATAGTTACACTCCATAGCCTTGCCATCAAAGGCAGCATGAGTAGGCAACGCGGCTCCTCACGTAGTGGCTTGTCCTGACCCAGTCGGTCTGGGCCGTGACGCCGCTCCACCGTGTACGAGCACGCCGCGCCACGTCGCTTCTACGTTGTCGGGGAACGCGGCCAGGCCGCGGCGATAGGACACGAAAAAGTCGTTCGCGGCGCCGTACACAGCGTTGGTCCAGTTGGTGTAGATGCGGATGCTGCTGTTGTAGCGGTTCGTGGTTTGGTCGTTGAGGTTGGCGCCGTACCACACGCCCGGCTGCATGTTGTACGAGTTGAGTGTCGAGGACGGCGAGGCCAAGCCCAGCTGCCAGTTGTGGCCCGCGTGGTAGCACGTGAAACCGTTGCCCTGCATCCAGCAGGCGGCAAGGGAATCGGTTGCAGCAAGGTAAATGTCGTACGACGGTACGATGCTTCCCCGTACGACACGGGAGGCAGGCCTGCTGCTGCGGCGTAGGGCTCTGGGTCGCTCTGGCTCGTAACGGGCAGGACCTCCTCCGAGGCCATCCAACCACAACCATGGTAAACGTGGCCACAGTTGCCGGCTGTGGGAAGGTGTCGCCAAAGCCGTTACACTACTGTTGGGCTGCGAAGTGCAACCAGCCATCTGCAAGTAGGAGCTCCCTTGCCCCGTCCGCAGGACCGCGGCTGTCGTACGGTCTGTACATACGTACCATCACACTGGTCATATCGCCGTACTCGTTTGCGCCCTTTGCAGCATGGTGGAGGTACAGGTTGTGGCCTGTGCGGCGCGCGGAATTGACAAAGCAGGGCAGCGCAACAATCCTTGGTTGGGCCGCTGGCTGCGCAGCGGATACTGCTACGGCGACTGAGCCGCAGGCTCACGCACGCCCATGCACCTGTCTCGCTGCCCAGCCAGGTCACCAAATGCACGAAGCTTGCCCTGTGTCCTTCCAGCGGCCTTAGCTGCCAGCGGCCGGAGCTCCGCGAGCCTGTCGAGCGCTCTTGCTAAAACCTAATCTGAGGGAACAGGGTATGCACGCTGCCATTACCCTGCTCCAGGGATGCCCCACACAGGAACAGGTTCCATGGGTCCCCGGCAGAGGGTGTCAGTCATCGTGTGGCTTTACATGCCAGCATATCTTCTCATGAGGGCTTGATGCATCCATCAACCATAACGGCTGAAAGCCCACTGGCACTCGCAGCAACCACGGGCCCTTGACCCCACGAAGCCACACGACAGACTGACAGACAGGCAGGTGCGCGGTGGCAGAATTTGAGCAGTAATGGCCGGCGCACGCCCCTTCAACCCTCGGTGTACGGTGTGCGCACCTAGCTCATGAGCGATTACGTCGTGCCGGGCGTAGTCTGTACGATTCCAGACGTTGGAGTACGAGCCTGGCGCATTGTACGTGCCGTCGCTGGAGGACGCGGGCCCCAGGTTGCCCAGCCCGGCCCAGTTGCACGCGGAGATGACAGGGAAAACCTGCGGCGATAGGCGAGAGGGGTGTCGGCAGGTCAAGTCGGGTGAGCGCCGACCAGCATCGAACCGATCTAGTGGTCAGGCAGGCAGAAAGGCAGGAAGACACCACGCAAGTGCAGAGGCAGTGCGATGCGGCGGCGGCTCGCCCCCGCACCGCTCGCCGTTGATGATCTTGTGCCGGCTGCCGCACGCCCACGTCAACAGGGCCAGGCCCAGAACGCAGTGCATTTCATCACACACTTGATGCGCGGCCGGCATAAGCCTGCTTTCCGGCGACGGCGAGTGTCAGGTGCAACAACACACGAACGTCAGAGTGTGCCATGCGCACGTACAACAGCGAGCATACCGCTCTGCGGCGACGCAGTGCGCCGTCTGGTGGTTGCGCTCTCCCTCTCTACATTATGAAGGGGGGGGGGGGGTCAACTCAAACCTCCAGGCTGCACAGCGCGCCGCTATGGGCTTTTCACAGGAACAGGTAGGCCTTATAGTTGAATGTGGCAGCTGGGCAAGGCGCCCTTACCAGGACGCGGTGCTTGTAGGCGTTGATGTTGATGCCCAGCGTGTTCTGCGCATATGCCGCTGCCAAGGACTGCCAGGCGTAGTAGGCGGTGGAGGAGCAGGTCTCGTAGCTCCAAAACACGCTCCGAAGGTACCATTGCACGGCAGTGGAATCACCTGTAGCAGTACGGGATAGTGCGCATGGCCCGCAAAGCAGCAGGGACTACCTTCGGCTTCGGGCAACTACCATGAAAGACCACATGGAAATCAAACCGCAGTTTTCCTGCATACGAGGGGAAGTGTGCTTTCTGCAGCACCAAATCATCAGTACACGGGACCGCCGGGCTTGTATGCATGTGGGTTGCTCATCGAAGCGGCAGGCGCACGCGCAGCTGCGCGCAATACACACTTTCAGTTCCTGGCAGCTCCTATGAGTCCAGATGTGATGCGACCAGCGGGCCTTGAAGCATGCGCGTGCAACGGAACGGAACAGCGGGCGCGTACCGCGCACCAGGCCTCACCTGGGACACGACTATGAGTTGGTGACGTCGCATGCTGCCTGGCCGTAGCTGCAGCCAGCAATGTAGTTTTGCACGCTGTCCGCATTGAAGAACATGGTGCCGTTCAAGCCGGCCGGCGTGACGGTGCTGCTGATACCGCAGATGCTCGCAACCATGGGCAAGACGGGGACGCGCGAGCACGATGTAGGAGGGCGTCGGCGATGTAGTGCGGTGTCGGCGGTGATAGTCGTGACCGTGAAATTGGGGTCGCCTGGGAGCGCGCACCGCAACCAGGCACGAGAGCATGGCGCGCAGACAGGCAGCCGGCGCACTGCGGCGAGGCGCGATGCAGAGCTGGTGCACGTGAGCATTGACGCACCGTCAGCGGGCAGGGGGCAGGCGGTCATGCGTGCGATGCTCTCTATGATGTACGCACGTAGCCGTCGTGTATCTGCGTCTTTGGAGTGGAGCCAACTGGGACTTGTGATGTAGTCCAGTACGGAATGCCACAAAGGCCCCACATAGCGAGGCGTGGCGGAAGGCAACTATGATAAGTGCTGCCGCAAGATGCCATACATACATGGACGGTATCAGCGTGAGTCATGTCGGTGGTACAACGCGCTTAGCTTGGCTACTTTCCAGAGGCCGAACCGCTCTTCGCCGCCGGCGCGCCGGCGCGTCGAAAGTCGTCGTGCCGTGAGTGCGGTTCACCACCACCCTTCTCCCTATGGTTCCTTCTTGGCCATAGCACCCACTGCAGCTGCGACATAGCCTGCAGGCACGCTGCCATCGGCTGGTAGCTTGCCCCGCCGGCCGACAATGCGCACGCGGGAGCCTGGAGCAGGCCGGCCGGCCGGTGGCTGTGTCGGTAATCCACGATTTGTGGTTGGGGTTACGGGTCGTTGGGTCGTTCTTGCTTGCGGTGGTGAAGCCAAGGTCGTACTGAATGCCAGTGTCCAGTCTTAGCGATATGATGTCGCTGTCTTGGCCGTTGTCTTGCCTGATGGACAGTACGAGCAGGGCGCCTGCGGGCGTAAGGCAGACGGGGCCGAACGGTAGCCAGGTAGAGAGGCCGTGCTGCATATGTGATGCGTTAGCGTAAGTTGCCGAATACGGACTTCACAACCCCTCGTCGTCGCAGACCAAGTGTCACTGGGGCAGCACCTCATATGGCACGTCTGTACGGGCGTTGTTGGGGCCCGGAGGCGTTTGGGCTAGGTCCTCTGCCTTCTGAGCCGGATGCCTGATGAGTGGGACGATGGGAGGTGCGCGGTATGCCGTTCCAGTGGCAACTTGGAGCAAACTCTTGCACGTCAGTGCAAAATGCAGGTAAATCTTCAGTCGCGGTGACCGGGCGGTCACCTGTCAGTGACGGCCCCGCCCCGAAAGACGGCATGTTGCTGTGGCACCACCAGCGCCACAGTGGCGGGTGGCCGGACTGCTACCCCTTACCTGTAAGCTCTTCCACGTCGCCAGGCGCAGCCAGAATAGGCACGAGCACTGGCATAACCCCACGTCTGGCCGAGCGCCAGCAGCATCAACAGGCCGCAAGCGCCATTTCGGTGTCCTCGCGGACCTCAGAAGGTAGGAAGGTAGGACACAGCATAGGAAAGGTAGGACACAGTGCTGTTTGCAGCAAACAACTGCACGTACCGCACCGGAAGCCTGGTACTTACTAGGAGATGAGTGTTTCAAGCCCTTATCATCGGCTGCGTATGCAGTGCTAAGGCAAGCTGCTGCCGCGCTTCGCGGGCGCTTCAGTGCGCTGCAGTTGGCCGTAGTACAACCTGTACATCGGTACGGCGCATCAGCCCACTAGAAGTGGGGTAGTGCAGCGCGTCCAACCAACGTCGCTCCGACCGCGTAGGCTAGTGTGGTTGTACAAGCACGAACTTGTTGTCGACCGCTGTCGAAGCCCGCCCGCCCACCCTGCGCCCACATTGCGTTGCGCGTGCACCTGCAGGCCGGTGCGGTCGGACCGCGCCACTTCGGCTCGCCTCCTGTCAGCGACGGCACACCAAAATGCGACAAACGGCTCACGCTTGCCAAGTGGCAGGGGCTGCTCTTCCGTCTGGACAGGCTAAGGAACACAACCGCTCACAGCGCCACACCCGCACATACGCACCGATGCAGGGCAGCGCCATTCGCCCTCACAGTAAGAGACCACATGTTTGACATGCTTCGTACGGCCGCGGCCTGTGTCAGGGGACACCGCCGCTGCGTGTCCGGACTTGGTCCCAACAGGCGACAGTAAGCCCAACCGTTCCCGGTGTAGCCTGGTGCGGGCGCAGCGGGCGGTAAGGACAAAGTGCCTTGGTATACGTAGGCCGACGGCCCTCTGCACCTGCACCTGCAGCCTCGCACCCGGTGGCGCATTAGACCACTCCTGGCGCATCGCGTCCATGTGTTTTGCGTAGGCACTGATTGCGTGCATAGCCCATGCGCGCGAGTCCCGGTGTTTTCATCTGGCAAAGGCTCCTCCAGCTTCAGTGCGCGCCGACATCGTTGCTGGGCTGCGATGGCACGTGTGTCCATGCCATGGCCCCATGCAGCCAGCAACGCCGCAGGCAAGCGCATCCCCCACCGCACCGCTTTCTTGGGGCCGTGTAGTCGCCGTGCCTGTTGCGGGGAAGGCTGCCATGAGCACGCCAACGTGTATTCCGGCAAAGCGTGCCGTAGGCGTAGAATCTAGCCGTGCTTCAGCTTCCGCGCGCGCTGAGTGCAGCACACGTCATGCGTGTCTCATACGTGCGCGGCCAGTACGCGCGTGTTGGTTTGATGCAACACCCTCCGCCCGTTTGAGGTTCAGGGTTCTTGCAACTTTGCAACTCACCGTCCCTGAGGCAACACCTCAGCAGAACATGTCCCTTGGGCAGCAGCGCGGCGCTTGTTGCCTGCGCTGACGCGCTGCATCCACGCCGTTGACGTCAGCACCGGTGCCGGGTGGAGGCTGGACGATGGCGGCTCAATGGTGGAGCCGGGAAGAGGCGGGTCAGGTCGAGTGCGCACTGCAGTGCTGCAGCGCGGCATCTAGTGCGGGTGACGGCTACGGTGAGGGCACGAGCCCCGACCCACGCTGCATACACACTCCACCCTGGACAAGGAAGAAGCCTGGATCCATCTGCCCAGCGAGGCGGCCCGCACGCAGGGCGAACCACGCAACGGGCGCTTTGCTGCACAGCGTTGAGTTGCTACGTGGGCAGGGAGGTGGGGACTTGTGTGCGCCGCCACCACATGCGTGCGCCCTTACGAGATTATGACAGGAATTAACCCTGAGCTGGGTGTATTCGGGCCGAGCGATGAGAGCCACCGTGGTTGCGCGCGGCCCTGCTCGCTGCGCGAGCAAGTGTTGACCGTCGGTCGAGTACCCGGGGCGGGAGGTAAGAGCCAATGCTGTGCAGCAGCGGCACACTGCAGGGGCGATCTGTCGCGGAACTCATCAAGCGCCCCCGTAGACAATCGGCAGGCCGTCCGGGGATGCATCTGGAATGGGATGCGTATGATGGAATGCGGGGCGAGGCCGCATATGCCGGTGGCTTTCACAACTGGTTGTACTATAGGCTGGCCCGGAGCGAAATGGCCCGTCGCATGGCGTGGCGGTGCTAGCCGGCGGCTGCCGCCGGGCTGCTGCTTTAGGACAGGACCTACACGGCAGCAAGCTGTGTGGTGGCGACCCGCGCGCGGGCAGCGGCTAGGCACAGCAATGGCGTGGGGCGCTGTTTACAGCTGGGGTATGTGCGTGGCATACAGTAAGGAAGCAAAAGCAGCGCGGGCGTTGGGCAGCTCTGCCCAACGGGTCAGTGCGCCCGGCCACGCCGCTTGCGCATGTGTCGCGGAGGCGGCCTCCTGTGAGTAAGTGATGTGCATGCGCCATGCCATGCGGCACGCGATGCCCCTGCCTCGCGACGCCGACGGCGACAACACGCGGATGAGGCCCCTTCCTGGACTGCCACATAAGGCAACCGGCACCGCGGGCTTTGAATCAAGGACTGTGAATCGCGTCTCCCATTTTTGGAATGCGCTGTACTACACTGTAAGCAGGAGGTTGAGACATCATCGTCACCCGCGAACTGTTAGCTTAAAGCGCAACGAGATGTCGGAAGCACTCGCGGACGGACCAACTACGGTGGAACTGCGCTGAGCGCTGAATCAGCGACACCGTCAACACCGGCACCTGCGGCGTCAGCTGCTGCTGCAGCGCCTTGAGGGAGGACCAAGTGCAGAACGCGGTGGGTTCCTGTCACACCCGCAGGTAACGTGTATCACGTCGGCATTCCGCTGTGGTCGGCACTCGACAGGGGCGAGTACATGTTTGGCATGGCATGTCCGTTTGGTGTGCATGGTACTGGCAGTGTACACCCAAGCATGCAAGAAGAATGCTGGGCTGTGTTGTTGGTGCCGTGTGGGGCATGTGTCGTTCCATGCTGTGTGTATGTGTGAGACCGTGGGAAGAACAAACGAATCCGACTGTACCGAAAGGCGCCAACGAGGATGGACGGCTCTGTGTGTGTGTGTGGGCCGTGTTGGGAAGTCGTGCAGCGCACGCAAACAAGCACGCTGAGTAACATCCTCCTGGCTGCGTCGCGCTGCACGAATGTGGCCGCCCCATCATCGCCCTGGGCGACGGTGATGTCGCAGGTGCGAAGCTCCAACAACATAGCCAACAAGCGCTCATTCCTTGAGCGGAAGGGGCTCACGGCAGCAGAGATTTGATGAGGCCTTCCGGCGCGTTCCGGAAACTGCGCCTGCGGCCGGCGCCAGCGCCGTGCCAACCCCAGCACCGGCCCCCCGTCCGCTGCCGTGCCAACACCGACACCAGCAGTGGCGCCGGCCGAGCGTCAGGCCATGCAGCTGTACCAGCTGCCAACAAGCATGGCGCCGCACCAGCAGCACGGACATGGGGGGCAGCAGCTCGTTGCCATGCAGCCGCCTGTCGCCGCCGGTTATCGCTGGAGCCAGGTGCGTGCCGCGGGCTGGCCGGCCGTCAACCGGGTGCGCATCACAGCAGCAGCAGCAGCGTGTACAACGGCCCGCACAGGTGTACCAAAGCGCATTGCAGGGGTGCAACACGCATGATGGGGCACACAGCCGGTGGCATCATTTGCCTGCCCATGCCCTGGCTTTCCGCACTCCGCTGCCCCCTGCCACTCCAACCCGCCCCGGGGTCCCCCCTCCCCTCGCCCGCTCGGCAGGTCGCGCTTGGCGTCGGCGCGCTGGTGGCTGGTGGCTGGGCGATCCAGCAACTGGTGGTGCCGCGCTGCCGCGCGCTCCTGGACGGCTGGTTCGCGCAGCGCAAAGCTGAGGAGGAGGCCCCGCCAGCGGGAGCTGGTGGCGGCGGTAGAATCGCTCAAGGAGTGCCAGGCTGAGATGAAGGCAATGTCGCAGGTGTAAAGCACGTGCAACCGGCGGGGATGCGTGACGTGCGTCTTGCGGCCCGAGCACCATGTGTGCATGCTGCATGGGACACGCTCTGTGGCCTTCCCTTGCGCCCGGCGCCATAGTGGGGACTTGGAGTCTGGATCCAGGCCAGGGGGACACGCCTGTCCTGTGTTGACCGGGCATGCGGGCAAGGTAGATCCAGACCAACCTGTGGCAGCGTTAACGGCCAGGCGACCTGACCACCCTGTGCGGCCGTTTACCGTTGCACTGCCAGGTCCCGTGTCAAGGTGCTGCGCCCATGCCGCCGGCTTGCCGCGCCGACACTACATGTCGTTGCAGCCACTGCAGCCGCTCATGGCTGGCTGGGCGCGCTGCGCCGGCAGCCCGTGTCGTCGCCGTGTACGTATGTTGAACACCGCGCATGTCGATTGATGTGCTGCTGTGGCTATGCAGGCGATGCTGGATGCTGTCGCCGTGCTGCGAGAGCAGCGGCAGGACCAAGTGCCTGGGCCGCACGGCAGGGGCGGCGGGGCCGGTGGCGGCGCAGCAAGGTGCGCAGTGGCTCGTCGGGCCATGCCCGAGCTGGTCGGACAGGCCGGGGCGGGTGGGACGGAGCTGTGGGCGCTGCTAGTCGCCATTCGTGGTTTAACGGTACAGGGTAGGGGCTGCGCTTGCGACGCCGGGCTTAACCTTGCCGGCGTTCCACGTAGCCTCCAATGACGCCGCCACACGAGCAACACGCAGCACAGGCATGAAGGCGATAATCCAGCAAGCGCACTGGGCTGACGGCGACTCTTGTGCGCCGGTCCGCAGGGCGAGTACGGCAACGCTCAGCGTTTCGGCGCTGGACCGTCGTACGACCGCAGCGACCGTGGCCGCGCCGGCTACGGCGACGACGGATACGGTGCCGGCGGCTATGGCAGCAGCGCGGCTGACAGCTCGCAGCAGCAGCCGTACTATGGTGGCAGCCGGCAGCCGTACGGGGAAAGCCGAGCCGGTCTGCGGTAGCGTACGGCGGACCAAACGATGGTAAGTGGCCCAAACCGCAGCGGAGGAGTGTGTGCGCCGCGCCGCGTCCGTTTGTTGCGGCGGCTGGCTGGTTGACCGCCTGATGCGCTGCTACAGTCTTGCTGGCAACCTTCCCCCACAACGCGCAACGGCCAAGTGCCACTGCCAGTGGGACAGCCTGGACGCAAAGCTGGAGCCTTCACTGAAGGCCTTGATGACCGCTGTTGGCCAACTGCCGGCATGCAATGGACTGTTGCTGCTTTTGCTTTCGCTCTCGCTCGCGTTCATGTCAACGCTTTGATGCGGGGGTCTGAACCCTCCTGACGTATTGACTGCCGTGCAGGTGGCGCGTACGGCAGGCCCCGCCCGGGCCAGGCACCGTACAACGGCACTACTGGTTATGGGGAGCAGGCGGCCTACGGCAGCAGCACGACTGGCAACTATGGTGGCCGCAGCACCAGCCAGCCAGCGGGTGCTGCGCCGCCGGACCGCAGCAGTACGGCAGCAGTACCCCGCAGTACGGCCGCGTCAGCGGGACCAGCAGCGCAGCGCAGCCACAGCCCCTTCTTCGCTGCCGCAGACGCTGCGCCGCCTGGCTCCCGCGGCGGGACGCCGATTTACGGCAGCAGCAACAACCTTGCTGATCAAGGTGAGCACGTCTCCATGTTCTTTTCAGTATTGTAGTTGTACCACTTTGCACCACATGCTGTGAGCTGCCGATCTGGGTCCACCGTGTTCAGCGCAGAGGGGTGAGCCGGCAGCGGCAGCAACAGGTTATCGCACCCCGTGATTGCAACCCCGGTGTCCACCGCCGTCGCTCCTGGAGGGGGCCAGCTCCTGAACAGCGCACGCGCTTGAACTGGCAGGTTACGGTAACACGGTGTCTGTTCTATTTGGGTGGCGCATCTGTGCATGTAGGCCGCACCGCGAGCCCCGGTGGTGGCGTCGGCGGTAGTGGAACCGCCGGCAGCGGCGGCGGGCGCAGCGTGCCGCTGTCGCGCCTGACCAACCGGTGTACCCCGTCCTTCCATGAGGTCATGGAGATGGTGGCGCAAGGCATTACCCGCCCAACGTACGGGTGCGTGGGGAACACCCCTCCCTGTTGCTATCCTACCCATGGGATCGCTGTCTTGTGGCGAGCTGGCTGTGTTGTGGCACGGCGCGGCGCGGATGTTGCAAAGCGCGACGGTTGCGGCTGCTTGCCGTGGCTGTGGCTGCGCCGTTGGCTCATTTACGGCGGTACAGCAGATGTGTGTGCACCTTTGCCTTGACCTGCTGAAAATTGGCGCTGCTGAGAGTTACGTTGCATGTAGCCGTACGTACGTAGGTGTTGCCAACGCGTCTTGGTGTCTCTCCCTGCCTCGCCGCCTGCCTGCCTGCCTGTCTTTCTGTCTGCAGACCGACATTAATGACGCGCCTCCAGACCCCACTAGGGCCATCTCCGAGGCGCGCATGCCGCCGCCGCCCAAACCGTGGGAGCGCGGGGTGGGCAGCGGCAGCAGCTCAAGCACTGGCGGCGGTGGCAGTGGCATGCCTGCAGCCTACGACGCTGCATACAGCGCTCCGTACAACATCGCCCCAGCCAGTGGGAGGGCGGTGTTCGGGCACAGCCCGTCAGTGCCGGCGGGCTTCGGCGGCAGCAATAGCAGCAACGGCGCCAGCTCCGCCGCCGCTACTGGTGGCAGCACGGCAACGGCCACAGCACCCCTGCCGCCCTCCAATCCATCGTGGAAGCCGCCTCCGGTGCCTTCCCGTACGGTTTCGGCGCAGCCGTCCTCGCCGGCGCGGGCTCCTGCCAGCGTCGCTCCTGCCGGTGGCCCCGGCTTTCCTGGGGCTGCTGCTGCCGCTGCAGAGGCTCCAAGCGCTTACGCGCCATCCAGCGCGGGCACGGCGGCGGCGGTGGCGGCCGTCGACCAAGGCCCAAGCCGGCGACAGAGGCGGCGCCTGGCGAGGACGACGGCGGCCCCATGATGATGATGACCGGCGCGATGCGGATGTGCCGGAGCCTGCGGCGGTTGGGGCATGAAGCCGGCAGAGAATGGCGCGCAGGGTGCATTCTGTGTACGGGTAGACTGCATGTTGACAGTGTCGGCGAAACACCACCACCACCACCGTTACCGCTGCATTTGACGGCGACACGGGGCCTTGCAGAGCGCACGAAGCAGTGTAGGGACGTGATCCTGTGCGCTTGTCTGCGCTTGTCTCGTGGGATTGTACGGCACGCGGTCGTGGGTCGTGGGGTTGCGGCTGGGCCCCAGGGTTGATGTCGTTTTGCGCCTCCTCCTTGCGCCAAGGAAGTTTCTATGGTACACTGACACGAACAGGAACTTCCCCCAAGGCCTTTTGCTGTTGCAGCTGTTGTTCCACTAAGTGTTAGGTACCATCAAGACACACATCCGCCCAACACCCTCGCGTCAGTAAAGACGATACGACGGTAGCAGCGTCGGAGTTAATTGCTCCGTTACGCCTCGCTTCAGCGTGCGAGGCTTTACACCACGTCTTTGTTGAAAAAGGGGCAGCAGAGAGGGGGGCGCCACGCTTTTGGGCCAGGGCCTGCAAGCCCAGAACAAGAAATGTTGAGGCGCAACGTGCGCCTGCGCAAGGAATATTTGTACAGGAAAGGTCGGCTCAAAGCAGTGAGGACCTGCAGACAGAGGGTGCCGAGGGCTGAGCGCAGACACGTTGCCGCCATTTTGCCTCCGCCGCCGCAGCCTGGAAGGGAAGGAACGAGCTGCATATGAGCGGAAGCGGCTAATACGGCAAGCGCTGGAAGGTTGGTGCGCCCACGCGCCATTGCTTTGGTACCTTTTCCTCCAGCACGCAACCATCGGGCAGGAAGAGCGCCGCCACTCGCTGCGGCGTCCACCAACGTTGTGAGAGCCCTCACTGCGCCGCTCTCGCTGCACTCAATGCAAACGAGCAGACTTGCACCACGCGTACAACTCGTGCGGTAGCCAACGCCATGCGGTGGTGGCGGACGGCTGGCGTCGTTGTGGGGCCTTATGCCTCCGGCGCACCCCCTTCTGCCCGTGCGCGTCATCATGCATGGCCCTGCAGAGGGCAAGCCCATACCCAACGAACTCCGGAATGACGAGGGCAAGCTGCGGCGGGAGGTGGAGCTCGAGGATGACAACACGGCGGTACCGCGGACGCATGTGGATGACGAGTACGCACATGCAGGGGAGGTCGACCCGAAGATCCTAGTCACTACCAGCCGTGACCCCAGCAGTCGACTGATCCAGTTTGCCAAGGTATGCCGCATGCCGCGCTGCATGTTCCTTTTGTCAAATAGTGCGGCCGTACGCAAGTGGTCGGGGCCCGTCCAGGGCAACAGGTACTGGATGTGCCGTGCGAATTGCCACACGGCAAGGTAGCCTGAGCCCGAGCGCACATGCAGAGGGATCCCGCCCGCCCGCCCGCCCGCCCGCCCGCCGCCCGCCCGCCCGCCCGCCCGCCCGCCCGCCCGCCGCCCGCCCGCCCGCCCGCCCGCCCGCCCGCCCGCCGCCCGCCGCCCGCCCGCCCGCCCGCCGCCCCGCCCGCCCGCCCGCCGCCGCCCGCCCAGAAGGCTACAGCCTCTGCGGCTCCTATTCGCCTTGCCGCCGGTTTGCTTTAACCCACAACATGCGCCCGAGCATGCCTCATGCAGGAGATGAAGCTCGTCATCCCTAACAGCCAGCGCATCAACCGCGGCGGCTTGGTGCTGCCGGAGCTGGTGGAGACGTGCCGAAACCACGGCTTCACGGACATTGTCGTACTGCACGAACATAGAGGAGAGCCTGGTGGGTGGGGGGTGTGCGGCTGGCGGCGGGCATGAGCAGGGAACGTGGTGGGACCGGCGATCCTTGGTGCGGGCGGCGGCGGGTTGTTGTTCTTACACCACCGCGCCGCCTCCCCGACCGGGATGTACCTCACGGTATCTTCTCCTTCTGCATATGTACCTCACAGTACAGAAAATGCCCGCTGTCCGTGGTCCTTTTGCTGCAGCTGCACAGTGTTGTCTGAGGTCCGCCGCGCATTATCCGCGCAACAACATAATCGCACCCAACAACCCGCATCAGACCTTAACGTGCCGATTTACTGCGGCGAGCGCTGGCGGTGTCTGGTGTTCGCTGCGCTGGACTACTGTTATCCTAGCAACGCCCTGCACTGGCCGTGCGCGTGCTGCGCAGACGGGATGGTCGTGTGCCACCTGCCGTACGGCCCCACCGCGTACTTCGGCATCTTCAACACCGTACTGCGGCACGACATCGGGCAGAAGAAGGAGGTACGGCGGGCTGCCAGAGAGCATCGAGCCAGGATGGATCACACGGGACAGGGAGGAGTGGGGCAAGACCATTTGCCTAGTTGATGGGCGGCCCAACGGCTGCTCCAAGCGCA